>CM053265.1:69531765-69655482 GCA_028583415.1 Protea cynaroides | reverse complement strand
ATTGTTACTTTTGCTTTCGGTGTGTCAACCGCCAAGGGAGATTTGACCGGCAATGCTCAGTACTATTACTTCAAATCGAAGATGTTTTTTGTTTTGTTTTGTTTTTTGTTTTTTTGTTTTTTTAATGCTTTTGCAAGTTGAAATTGAGCTTTTAATTGTAGTCAATGGATGTTATATCTTTTCTACCAGGGTACACCCAAAACTTCATGAATGCATTCACAATATGTTTCGGTTTCACAACCAACACTTTATTTTATAATGTTTTGTTTATATACGGGAAAAATAATCACTCTCTATTGTTTAATTGTTTTCTACGAGTTGTATCAACGGATATTGCAAGTTAACAATGCTTTCATTGTACTTCTTTCTAACTTAGTTACCCCCCAACTCCCCACCCCCACCTTTTTTTTTTTTTTCAGCATTTTGGTAGCGCAAGAGGTTGTAGCTGCTCATGTGCTTATATTAAATCTGAATTCAAGCATTGTTTTCTCATCAGAAAATGACTAAGTGGAATCAGAATCTTTAATTTAATTTCTTTTGTTCAAGTATTTGTAATGTTAATTTTCGGTATTCATCAACTTGTTTGGAAATAGGTTGATCTTTGGTCCATTCACCACAAAATAACATTCCGTTGGACTCAAAAATTTGATAAAAAACAATCAATTTGAATAAGAATATTCCTACAACTTATTTTGAAATTGGTCATTAATGCTATTTCATCTTCTTCGTTTTTTTTTTTTTTCTTCTTTTAGTGAATAAAATAGCAGAAAAAAAAAAGTTACTTCTTCATAGGAAGATCTAGAAATCTTTTGAATAAAAAGCTTCAAATAATCATAGAGATCTATATATGGCTTCAACAATCATAGATATATGGAGATTTTACTTCTTGCTTATCCCAATTTTGAGGGATCCAGTCGATTTCGACAAATTTGAATCGAAAATTGGAATCAATGGAACCTAATCCCATGTATGATTCATCGCTTTTGACCCTTTATTGTGCTTTTGGCCCCGCATTTGCTAAAACCGATGTATAAAGTCTCTCTTTAAGAGCTAACTGTCACTACTTAGTGTAATCTAGACCAACCATGCCGGCACTTAGTCATTCACAAGCCTTCTTGAAACACTAAGTCAGCCCAAGAATGAAGAGAACACAATAAAACTTTGAGAAAATGAACTCTATTGCAAAAAAGTCCTACACAAGTTGCTTGGTTGCTTGAATGTAGAGTGTCTTGGCCAAAAGAGGCTAGCTATATTTATAGGCACTAATGAATACAAAGAATGGTTATGATCTATACACATGTCTTCTATCCAAGGTTAGGAACATTCTAGTATGGGATTTAGAACATTTCCACATCCTTAGTAGATAATTCTAGAGGAACTCTAATGTACAAAGTGGATTCTAGAAGGCTTCTACATTCTTCTTTGTGTAGAGAGTTCCAATGGACTTTTCTTAGTCTAATGGGCCAACCCATGTGTTAACCCATGGATCACGTAATTGGATAATCTATGTAGCAGGTGTGGTCATAACATTCTCCCCCACCTAAACTGGCGACTTCCCTCGTCGCATCTTCCTCGTGGAACTTTTGTATTATGTCTTGGAACTACTAAAGTGCTTCCGTAGGTTCCCAACTTGCTTCACTCTTTAGTAGTCCCTTCAACTTGACTAGGTATTCTTACTAGGATGAACACCTCGTCTTCGATCACTCTGTCGACCGGAGGTATTCAACCTCCTTCTCATATGGAGTAACTATTCTCGTAGGTGTTTGAGTTGTAGTCTCACTGTTAGGTCTCCCATGTCTCTACGATATGGTTTTAACATCCTTGCATGGAAAATCGGATGAATCTTGAGCTTGGGAGGAAGGTTAACCTCGTAGGATGCTTTACCACTTCCTTACAACCCGAACGAGCCTTCGTATCTACGGACCAACCCCTTGTGTACCATTCTCATGGACTTGAAATGCTACGGAATGAGCTTCCACAAGCACCAAGTCGCCTACTATCCCACTTCTTTATCTTCTACATGGCTTTGTCAAGGCAAGACTTTGCCACTTTCATCTTTTGTCGCCACTCCTTTGTAGTAATAAACGCCAAGGGTCTTCTTTCTATGTATCTCGTCCTCAAGCATGTGTGGGTATCTTGTCTCAAGCATGTGTGGTGTCAAAGATTGTTGTCTTGTGGCCACCTCTAACACGCTAGTTTGTTTCCTTGCCCTTAGGTGAAAGCCTCTTGGGCGCTCTTCTTGCAAGTCAAGGACCTTCTTAATAGACCAAGGTAGCACCTCTCGTAGGCCTTTTCTTCTTTTTCACCCCTTTCTCCAATGCATTGTTGATAGTAGCTTGAGGCCATCCTTAGTCCCCGATACTATTGGGACCATGCAAGAAGCTCCTTCCTCCATGATGCATACCGTACTAATGAATGCCATCGGTATGACCTTTACTGTAAGACCCCGCACGCCACGAATCCGGGTCTAACCTTTGCGTTCGTGTTGTGACCGGTCTTCCCATCATAATCAGCTCAAGTGAACCAATTGTATAAAGAAACCACAAGATAAGGTAAGTAATGAGTCAAATTTAGTTGGTGTGATTGACCATTTAAGATCGTGTGGAAGCAACCAAGTCCAAAACTAAAAATCAGAAAATTTTGGTCGGTGTGTGGTAGTCGAGGTGTGGTCGAATGTGTGGTCAATACATGAGACCACACCATGAGACCACACATGAGACCCACACAACATGTGGTCGTCCAGATTCTGCGACCACACGTGCGATCCCACACGATGTTGAACCGACTCCGTATTTGGGAAACTTTCCTAATTTGAGGGGAGTTCTTTCCTAATATAAGTGGGACTTTATATGGAGGTTTTTCCTCTATATAAGGGACGTTCCTTAGCCTCTCTTTACTCTTTTAGAACACAAATTGAAACCCTAAATCTAAGAGAGAGAAGGGAAAGGAAGAGAAAGGGAAGCAGGAGATTTGGAGAAAAAAGCTTAGAGAAGAAGGTTTTAAAGAGAAAAGTTCAATCTCCCCTGCAAGCAAGCTTAAGGTATGGACTTGACTCGTAGGCTAGATCGAGATAGGATAGGTTCCTTTTATCAAGTTGTGTGTTGAATCTAATGCAACGATTTCGATTATGGAATTTCTAAGAAAAACCATGAGAAAAGAGATTAGGGATAATGGTTAATGAGAAACGTAAATAATGGCCATAGAATAATCATAGGATGAACCCAAGAGATGAGCGAGGAATCTGACTCAAGAAGAATTCGAGTTGAAGATGAAAAAGTGACCAAACATCATGTGGTCACATGGTGTGATCGCAGAAATTGCGACCACAGGGTCCGACCACGCATTATTCGAGAAGTTATCGGGAAAGGTGTGGTCGCATGGTGTGGTCGCAGAATTGCGACCACAGGTCCCCAACCACACGTGTGTAAGACCTGTATCGAACTAACCTGGTCTTACCACCTTGTACCAGGTCTACCTATCATGGTCGAGTCACGTGGACCAAGTGCGTGAAGAAACCACAAGACCAAGTATGAAGTTTAACTCAAAAGCAGTCAAATATGAGTATGTGGTCGCATGCCTAAACAGGTATGACCGACCCCACCTCAAATAGAGTCCAACCCATGATTTTTTTGTCGTAGGGTCGCATGACTAAAATCGTAGGGTCGACAGATTTTGCGACCATACATGCAACCTTACGAGAACAGTCAGAAACCAAAAATTAGGAAACCTTCCTAATCCGAGGGGGTTCTTTCTTAAACTCATTGGGGCTTATTATGGAGTGTTTTTCTCTATAAATAGGACGCCCCTTAGCCTATTTCACTCCTTTAGAACCTTAATTGAAGGTGAGAGAAAGAGAAAGAGAAGGAAGAGAAGAAGAGGAAGAAAACTTGAAGAAGAAAACTAAGGAAGAGGAGGAAGTTCGGAGAAACCTCGAATTAAGGTATAAACCTAATTCCCTACCGAATAAGAGAGCCTAGAGTAGTTATGAAGAACATAGGATTAGGAGAAACCAAAATCATCCATCCATGGACAAGTTCCAAGGAATCCATGGAGGAAATCATTGTGGGTAATGGAAATTGTGTATAAATTGTAGTTATGAGCCATAGAACAATCATAGGATGGACCATGATAGTAAGCCAAAGGATTCAAACATGAAGGAATGGACTTTAGAATGAAAGGTCGACCCAGAACACGTGTGGTCACACATAGGGTCGCATGATATTCGACCCTACAAGACCACATGATCGACTATATGCCCTCGGGAAGTTCCAGGGAGGGTGTGATTGCACGTGGACGGCGAATATTCGACCCCACATGCAACCCTACTACCCTAGGGTCGCGAACTGCGACCCCAGTCCGACCGTACCCTACGACCTTACCCCTAGGGTCACAAAAACTACCATCCCACCTGCGACCCTACAGTTTCTACTAGTCTAAATATATTGGAATTAATTCTAATTAAAATCTATCGACTTGTTAGGTATTTCCAGTGATTTAAAAGTGAATTATAAAGCTCGAACGAGGATTTACTAGCAATCAAAGGTGAGGGAACAAGACCTAAACTAATTGGATAATAATAAATTATTTTTGTTTATTGAGTCTGATGCCATGATTGATTCTATACTTGTATGCGTGTATTGTGCATTTAACATGTCATCCAATATTCCTGTTATTACTGTTCATGCATGTTTAATTTCGTTTATTTATAACATGATGATTATGATGATGCTAGGAATAGGCATGTGAATGTTTGTGTGTGGTTAGTGTACTTGATGCGAGTGGGGCATCAGGGGGAGGACGTGACACTGTGGTTTATCCTGGTCACCAGACTCTAGCTCTATCTCTACTCAAGTCCTGTCCATTAACATCATCGTATCGTCATTACCTTAGCAGAACTATTACATCGTAGGGCATCGGGAGGTGGTCTCGGACCGTGTAGTCTCCGACTCTACCGGGGCCTTAGCTCTATCTCTATGGACGCATTGAGGGATGTTGGGGTGAGACATTGGATACACTTGTTTGACATTAGGATTGGTTGGTTTGCGAGCCCAGTTTGTAAGCCCTCGTCAATAGAGGCTTACGTATTGGTATGGGTAGGGCATCAGGGGAAGTGTGATGCGGTGCGGTCCTAAGCACTTTAGCTCTATCCCTATTCCATGGTGGGTGCATGTGGGGGACGGCAATGGTGTTTGATCCATTGGGTGGTTCCACACATTCGTGTATAGAGGTGCGGTGGCCACCTATCCTTTCTATTGCATATTGTAAACTTATGAACTAGACCAAAGATATGAATTGAATACATGCATATGTTTGTTGTATTATTTTGTTTACTCACTGAGCTCAAGTTGGAGAGCTGACCCTCGCACGTGCAATTCTTTTTAGTTTATGATGTTGCAGGTATTACGGTTGAAGATTATGTCGACACGTCAACATATGAATAGGTGGCAGCTATGGATGAGCAAGCTGTGGAGGACGAATATGACTCGTTAAGCTAGCGTTTCAACTATGGATACGCTTAGTTAACTTTTGTATTTGGATATTTGTAATATGTATTAAATTATGTTTTGATTACTTGGAGATAAATAGAATATTAATTATTTATCATGACTAGACCTCAGTTCATTATCTGTAAGACTTTCGCTATTTACTTTATTATCTCTGATTAATGTGAAATATATTTTGGTTTAACAAAAATGGGGATAGCCTATTCGAGATCCTGGTTGAACCGTTGGTTTATTTACGGTCCATAACACTATTCTGGTTGGTGCAGAATTGGGGTGTGACACACAGTGTGTGGTCTCATATATTATGACCATAGGTCTGACCACACATCCGACCACACGTTATGTAAGACCCGTGTCAATCTAACCCAGTCTTACCACCTTGAACCAGGTTTACTCATCATGGTCGAGTCAAATGGACCAAGGGCGTGAAGAAGTCGAGATCCCAGGTATCAAATCGACCCAAAAACACTTAATTTAAGGGGAGGGTCGCATACCCAGCCAAGGAGGGTCGGACCCCCCAAAACAGAAAGTCAGACCCTCAGTTTTGAAGGGAGGGTCGGACAACTTAGAGAACCTAGGGTCGACGGGATCATCGACCCTCCCATCGACCCTCAGTTGCCTCTGAAACTGAAATTAGGAAATTTCTTAATTTTTTATTTGGATTCTTTCCTAATCTCAAAGGAACTTATTTTAGGATGTTCCTACTCTATTTAAAGGACGTCCCTAAGCCTCTTTCACTCCTTTCACAACCCTAATTGAATTGAGAGAAAGAGAAGAGAAGGAAAAGAAGAAAAAGAGAAGCAAGGAAGAGAATTTAGCCAAAAGAGAAGAATTACAGAGAAGGAGTATTCTTCTCAGGTATGGATACTAATTCCATGAGTTTCTATAGACCTTAGGTTAGATATTGATGAGAGTGTGATCTCGGAGAAACCCAAACCATCAACCCATGGTTAGGTTTCCATGGAAAATCATAGGAGAATGCATGAAAGCTATTTAGGTGGATGATTCATGGTTCCAGACCATGGAATAAATGTTGAATGGAATGTAGGGGCAAGCCATAGGATCCCAAACACGAATAATGGACTAAAAAGAGGAAAATTGACCAAAGTACACCGAGGGTCGCACCGGTGGTCGATGACCATCCGACCCTAGGTAATCCTAACTATTGACCCTCAGTGTTCGGGAAGTTCAGAGTTTGGGGAGGGTCGCACCCAGGGTCTATCAGGACTCTGACCCTACCTCCGATCCTCAGTTAACAGAATGGTTTTTAAATTCAGAATTAATTCTAATTAAATTCTATCGACTTTGTTAGGTCTTCTAGCAATACAATAATAATATAAAAGGTGATTATAAAGCTTGAAAAAGTATCTATTAGCAAACTAAGGTAGGAAACAGAACTCTAAACTAATTGGTTAATAACAAACTGTTTTCTTTTTCTTGAGTCCAATGCCATGCTTGATTCTATGCGAATATGTTTGTAATGTGCATATACAACATGTCATCCAATATTTCTATTACTTGTTCATGCATATTTACTTTATTGTTTATAACATGATGATGATGATGATGATAGGAATAGGCATGTGATTGTATGTGTGTGGTTGGTGTACTTGATGCGAGCGAGTATCAGGGGAGGTGTGATGAGAACGTCAATAAACGTTAACCTTTGGCGGGTCTCGGCACTTTAGCTCTATCTCTTACTCAAGTTTTGTGCATTAGCATCGTCGTATCGCCATTACTTTAGCGGAACTATTATGTCGTAGAGTATCGGGAGGTGGTCTCGGTCCTTGTAGTCTCGACTCTACCGGGGGACCTTAGCTCTATCTCTATGGACATTCCGAGGGATCTTTGGGGTGAGGCCTTGGATACATTGTTTGGCATTAGGATTGGTTAGTTGCGAGCCCAGTTTGCAAGCCCTCGCTAACAGGGGCTTACGTGTTGGTATGGCACTATATAGCAATAAACGTTAACCTTTGTTATATAATGTTCATGATTAGGGTGGATGGGGACGACAATAAACGTTAACCTTCGGGCGGACTTCCACACCCTGTGTATAGAGGCGGGGTCAATAAACGTTAACCTTTAACCACCCAACCTTTCTATTGCGGATTGTAAACTATAAACCAGACCAAAGATATGAATTGATTGCATGCATATGTAATGTTGCATTGTTTTGTCTACTCACTGAGCCGTGATGTGTGCTCACCCCCTCGACGTCGAATATTTTTAGTTGATGATGCAGGTTATATCGTTGAAGATTATATGAATGCTCTAGCATACGGGAACGTAGCGGCGATGGAAGCTGAAGCTGAAGTAGATACACATGACTCCTCTTGCGAGTGCAACTCATGTGTATTCGATTAGATATTTTCTAGATTTTCTTTAATTTGGATTTAATAAGACATGTATTTGATAATTATTTATGTCTCGGTTGATACAAAATAATTTGCTATTTAAATATTAATATCACAAGAGATTCTCGTTTCATTTTATTATAAGACTTCCGCTATTGTGTATTTACTCTGATTATGGTTATGGATGTATGGGGTTCAGATAACACGGATATATCCTACTCGAGATCCTGGTTGAACCGTTGGTTTGCTAGCAGTTCATCACACCATTCTGAATAGTATGGAATTGGGGTGTGACATGTTAACAGCAAGCATATTTTGTAACCAAACAAGGTTTTTGACTATTGTAACTTGGTAAACATGTACCCTAACTTAAATACATTAATTATTTAGGCTCCTAATAGATTCAAAGTGACTTCCAAAGCTTGGGAGAGGAACAAACATCGATCAAAGGTGAGGGAACAAGACCTAAACTAATTGGCTAATAATAAACTGTTTTTATTTATTGAGTCCAATGCCATGAATGATTCTATGCTTGTATCGTGTATTGTGCATTTCACATGTCATCCAATATTTCTGCTATTAATGTTCATGCGTATTTAATTTCGTTTATTTATAACATGATGATGATGATGATGATGCTAGGAATAGACATGTGAATGTTTGTGTGTGGTTATTATACTTGATGCGAGTGAGGCATCAAGGGGAGGACGTGACACTGTGGTTCATCCTGGTCACCATACTCTAGCTCTATCTCTACTCAAGTCTTGTCCCCTGACATCATCGTATCGCCATTACCTTAGCAGAACTATTACGTCATAAGGCATCAGGGGAGGTGGTCTCGGACCGTGTAGTCTCTGACTCTGCCGGGGGGCCTTAGCTTTATCTCTATGGACGTATTGAGGGATGCTGGGGTGAGTCCTTGGATCCACTGTTTGACATTAGGATTTGTTAGTTACGAGCCCAGTTTGCAAGCCCTCGCCAATAGGGGCTTACGTGTTGGTATGGGTAGGGATCAGGGGAAGTGTTATGCGGTGTTTGATCTGGGCACTTTAGCTCTATCTCTATTCCATGATGGGTGCATGTGGGACGACATTGATGTTTGATCCTTTGGGCGGCTTCACACACTCGTGTATAGAGGTGCGGTGGCCACCAATCCTTTCTATTGCACATTGCAAACTTATGAACCAGACCAAAGATATGAATTGAATGCATGCATATGTTTGTTGCATTGTTTTGTTTACTCACTGAGCTCAAGTTGGAGAGCTCACCCTCGCGCACGTAATTCTTTTTAGTTTCTAATGTTGTAGGTATTATGGTTGAAGATTATGTCGACACGCCAACATATGAATAGGTGGCAGCTATGGATGAGCAAGCTCGGAGGACTATTATGATTCGTTAAGCGAGCGTTCAACTATGGATACGCTTAGTGTTTAACTTTCATATTTGGATATTTGTAATATGTATTAAATTATGTTTTGATTACTTGGAGATAACTGGAATATTAATTATTTATCATGATTAGACCTTAGTTCATTATTAATAAGACTTTCGCTATTTATTTTACTATCTCTGATTAATGTGGAATGTGTTTTGGTTTAACATCGTTGGCATAGCCTATACGATATCCTGGTTGAACTATTGGTTTATTGACAGTTCATCACACCATTCTGGTTAGTCCAGAATTGGGGTGTGACATTTACTCTCCGTAGGAACTCCATACCTATCACAACTTGGAAATCATCCATAGGAACCATCGGTAGGTCCACGGTGCCTCTCCATGCTCCTATGTGCATCTCGATTCCTTGAGCCATACAATGAATGAGCTGAGCTTGGGAGTTGACAGCTTTGAGCCATCCTATCTCCTTGGACACTTTTAATCTGAGCTTCTTTGCCTCTTCCACTGAGACAAAGTTGTGCATTGCTCCCATGTCGACTATGGCACATGTGGACTTACTATTGACATGTGCCTTCATGTACATTCGCCCCTTTTGAGAGGTAGTGGCCTTGATCTCCGTCATCTTGGCCTTGATAGCATCTACTTGTTGTATGGACCCCATATGAGTTTCTCTTCGTCACTTTTTCTTCAAGTAGAGCCGACAATGCATTTCTTTTAGGGCACACACTAGTCTGGTGTGGACCATCCAAAGGAAACAAGTAGTCTTTAGCTTGTACCTATTTCTCCTGTCATCCCTTGGGTTACCCTCCCTGTATGTTGACAGTTTGCTAGGGGTTCCTTCCAAATGAAACTCCTCAGATGCCAACTTTCCCCTATCTTTTCCATTAAATACCGTCTTGGACTTTGAGGGCTCTTCTCTCGTGTACTCCAGTATGGACTCTACCGTTGCTATTGTCACACCCCAATTCTGGTCTAACCAAAATGGTGTGATGAACCACCAATAAACCAACGGTTTAACCAGGATCTCGCAATAGTCGTAGCCACCATATCAAACCACACACATATTCCACATTAATAATCGGAGGTAATAAACAAATAAGCGAAAGTCTTACAGATAATGAACTGAGAGTCTAACAGTGATAAATAAGTATTTAATCTAATTATCTCCAAACCATAAGACATAAAAATAAATAATCAATTACATATCCGATGTTCAAGTTATAACTAAACTTAAGCAAAAACACATTGGTTGCACTCGCATGATGAATCATGCGCATCTTCTTCAGCTTCTACATCCATCGCAGCAACGTGTCCAAATGTCAGCACATTCATATATTCTTCAATCGTAGGACCTGCATCATCAACTAAAAATATTCGATGTCGAAAGGGTGAGCACACATCACGACTAAGTTAACAACCAAAACAATGCAACAAACATATGCATGCATTCAATTCATGTCTTTGGTCTGGTTTATAAGTTTGCAATGTGCTATAGAAAGGTTTGATGGCCGCCGCACCTCTATACACGAGTGTGTGAATCCGCCCAATGGATCAAACACCATTGTCGTCCCACATGCACCTACCATGGAATATAGATAGAGCTAAAGTGTCCGGATCAAACACCACCAATACTTCCCCTGATGCCCTACCCATACCAACATGTAAGCCCCTATTGGCGAGGGCTTGCAAACTGGGCTCGCAACTAACCAATCCTAATGCCAAACAGTGTATCCAAGGCCTCACCCCAGCATCCCTCAATAAGTCCATAAAGATAGAGCTAAGGCCCCCCGACAGAGTCAGAGACCACACGGTCCGAGACCACCTCCCCTGATGCCCTACGACGTAATAGTTCTGCTAAGGTAATGGCGATACGACGATGTCAGTGGGCAAGACTTGAGTAGAGATAGAGCTAGAGTCTGGTGACCAGGTCAAAGACCACCATGCCACGTCCTCCCCCTGATGCTCCACTCGCATCCAACACACCAACCACACAAATACATTCACATGCCTATTCTTAGCATCATCATCATCATCATGTTATAAATAAACGGAATTAAATATGCATGAATAGTAATAGCAGGAATATTAGATGACATGTGAGATGCACATTACAAACATACAAGCATAAAATCAATCATGGCATTTGACTCAATAAAAATAAATAGTTTGTTATTATCCAATTAGTTTAGGTCTTGTTCCCTTACTTGTTAGCAATTCTCGATGTCCTTCCAAGCCTTGAATTTCTCTTTGAATTGATTTAACAACCTAAAAGTTATATGAATTTAAGTTAGGGTTTATACGTGACATGTTACAGTAGTCGAAAATCAAAACAGAGCACTGATAAGTGCCTGATTGGTCCTATGGTCTCAGACTGTATCGATCTTACTGTCTACGAACGATACCCTATGGTCGCATATGGTGCGACCGTAGTTGCGAACGTATGATTTCTGAAATCTTTTCGAATGTCTATGGTCGATCCTCTGGTCATACTGGTCATGCTATGGCTGACCGTAGCTGCGACCTTGAGATTTCTAGTCATAGTCTACATGAAATTCGAGTTCTTCCTGGGTCAATTCTTATGTTCTTCAATGGGGTTTATTATAAGGTCATCCAATGGCCATCATTAGTAATTTCTTATCAACCCTAATCATCAAATTCACTCCTCATGGTTCTCTTTGGGATTTTCTCAAGGAAATCACATAGATCATAATAGGTTGATATTGCTTATCCTCCATAGAAGTCTTATTCCTTAGAGTTTACATCTCTAGAGATTCGTTTCATACATTTGCCTGTGATAGAGAGCTAATCTCTTCTCAGTAATTTCTTCTCCTTAGTTTTTTCTTCTTCTTCTTCTCTTCCTTATCTTCCTTCTCTTTCTCTAGGGTTTACTAATGATCTAAAAGAATGAAAAAGGTCTGAGGGACATCCTTTATATAGAGAAAAACTCTCCATATAGAGTCCTCTTTCAATTAGGAAAGCAATCCCTTAGTTTAGGAAAGTTTCCAAAACTCAGAGTCTGATATGAGTTCGCACGATCGATCATACGGTCGCATAAACCGTCGACCGTAGGGTCAACATCATCGACCGTGGGGTTCTGGATTTGAGATTCTTGGTTCCCTTCCTTATGGTCGACCATACTTACCCAAGCATGCGACCTTAGGTATGTTTTTAGTGTTTTTAACTCGATTCTCATACCTGATTTGTGATCTATCTTCACATGCTCGGTCCACTTGGTCCAGTAATGATGGGAAGACCTAAGATTGAGGAGACCTATGACATCTTGAGCCCTTAAATGAAATGATGCCTTTATAGGGAAGGGTCTGGGGGGTCTGGGTGCTTTTCACATGCTCGCAGGCACGCCGAGCCGTGCCTTGCAGGGCGGGGAGGGGCAGGGCTGGGCAGGGCAGGGCACGGGTCTATCCGTTGGTCCATTGTTTTTTGAAGGGTATGTCTCTACGTATTTGAATACATAGAGGCATGACATATTTGAATAGGTACGTTCGTACCTATACAAATTCAAAGAAGTTTTATCTCAACCATTGATTTATATGATCGTTGGGAAGATTAAATCTTGACCTTCTATTCAATTGACGCACTCATTCATCACAACTCGTCGGATGGATACAACTTTCCATTGCACCCATGGATTTGGGATTTCTTCTTCTATTAATAAGAAAAGAGTCCAAAAGCTTAAGGTTACAACAAGTTTAACCCGTATAGAACTCTATCTCTTTCTCTCTCTTCTCCAACCTTACTCTGTTTTTAGTTATCGGAATCATTTTGTTTTTCCCTTGAGTGTTCATTGTAGCCCTCGGGATTCTGACGAAGACAACTTTTTGGAGTGCAACCAAAGTGGAAGAAGCTTCAACTTTGAGACTGTTTTATCTTGGGGATTAATCTCACGAGAACTCTTTGCACATAAGGGGTGAATTAATCTTAAGGATAGTGACTGGTGGCACGACTCAGCCCTATCCATATTGCTAAACATAGTTCATCAATTGCGTAAGTAATCTACATTAAATATTAATGTATTTGTATATTATTGAATATTATCAATATTTATTTTGTAACTCTGATAGTCTTAAACTTATACTTTTACTACAAAAACGTTAATCATGTACATCCTATTTTATTCTCAGTATATTATTTGCTTACCTTTAGTAAAAATTAAAAAAATCCCCTATATACATGTCAAATTTCAACCTAAACAGATACGACCAACTTACAAAATAAAACATAATTTAAAAAAAAATCTAAGGACTACGGAGAATATAAGGTCATAAATGTACAGCTGAAAAATTCGAGAATCAATGAATCAATCTCAATATATAGAAGAATTTTTTTATTTAACTAAATTTTGATATTCTAACATGTGACCAATCCAAATCTAGGCCTTGTCATTATGTCTTGTGGCCCTAATAATGGGCAGCTTATCTCAACACGCATTATAACGATAAATGAAATTTATCTAACAATCTCGAGCTTCTAGTAGATGCATTACCTCCAGTTGGTGGATCATATTTTTGTCTTGGCTGACAATGAAGGCCATGTGTGGGAGAAGATATGCCCCCGGATCTTCCTTCTTGATCTTTATGTTTTTCCCTCATGTATTTTCAGATGCAAATACTCTTGATGCTGGTCCCATCTCACATATGACATATCACAATCATGGGTAGAGTTCGACCTACTTTATTTGACGTGCATTAGTTGTCAGTAGGGACTCTATTCGTATGAGCGCTCTGCAAAGAAAAATGCAAAGAAAGGTTCCTTTCATATGAACCACTCAAGACTGGCTCTGATTAATTTTTTTGGCTCTTTGGTCTTTCTCTGTATCCATACACACACAACACAACTTAGAATAAATACATTGTCCATAATCCTTTTATCTACTAATAATTTTATTAAAAATATTGAAGGGTTTTTCTAGTTGTAACAAACCCATGTTGTAATAATGTTTTTTCACAATCGATCTAAGGCATTCTCCCAATGAAATATAAAAAATTATTCTATTTATATTGAGATTTCCATGATAGTCCAATGAATGTGTATTAAAAGGAATTAGCTACAACTATATATTATAACAACCAATATTAAAAACTGTGCACTACATAAACTTATAAAGGGAACGAAACCTAGAGAAACTCTATATATGAAACTGAAACACAAGAGATTGTTCAGTCGAATATGCTTTCTCTTCTTGGGCATATCCATGCTTCTTACATCTATAAATCATAGATAGTGAGGCCATCACTCCATAACTGTCAACGGGTGCAACTGCATTACAGGGTGAATCTCCTTTGGCAGCAGGCCACTTGACATACTGTGCCAGTGCTACTTTTGCTTTCATCAGTGTGTCAACTGCCAAAGAAGATTTGCCCGGCAATGCTCCTGCACTATTACTTCAAATCAGAATGTGTGTTTTTTTAAATGCTTCTGCAAGTTGAAATTGAGCTTTTAATTGTACCCTATGGATGTGTTATATCTTTTCTACCAGTGATACACCCAAAACTTCAAGAATGCATTCACAATATGTTTTCAGTTTCACAGCTCCACACTTTATTTATATTGTTTTGTTTATATATCAGGGGAAAAAAATCGCTCTATATTGTTTAACTGTTTTCTCCGAGTTGTCTCATGTTGCAAGCTACCAATGCTCTCATTGTACTTCTTTCTAACGTAGTCCTTTTTTTTTTTTTTGGCAGCATGTTGGTAGCCAGTTAGAGGTTGTAGCTGCTCATGTGCTTATATCAAAGCTGAATTCAAGCATTGTTTTCTCCTCAGAAAATGTATTGACCAAGTCGAACTGTAATTGTAATTAATTGTCCAAGTATTTGTAATGTTAATTTTCAGTATTCATCAAATTGTTTTGAAAATAGGGTTGGTCTTTGGTCCATTCACCAAAAAAATAACATTCCGATGGACTCAAAAATTGGATAAAAAACAGTTGATTTGAATAGGAATATTCCTACAACTTATTTTGAAATTGGTCATTAATGCTCTTTCATCTTCTTGGTTTTTTTTTCCTTACCCCTCAATAGGAAGATCTAGAAGTCTTTTGAATAAAAAACTTTAAATAATCATGGAGATCTATCTATATATGGCTTCGAACAATCATAGCTAGATTTATGGAAATCTTACTTCTTCCTTATTCCAATTTTGAGGGATCCAGCCGATTTCGACAAATTTGAATTGGAAATTGGAATTGATGGAAGCTAATCCCATATCTATGATTCCCAGTTTTTAACCCTTTATTGTGCCTTTGGCCTCCAGATTTACTAAAACTGATGTATAAAGTCTCTCTTTAAGAGCTAACGGGGTTAATTAGTCCCTCCTCCACACACACCCCCACCCCAAAAAAAAAAAAAATCCAAATCGTCTCCTCCTAGGGATTCGGGAGGAGACTCCTGGGAGGAGACTCGGCTGGGTCAGGAGGAGACTCGATCCCACCAGCTGATGCCCGACACATGGGTATCGGCTGAATCCTAATCCTCCATCTGAGTAGCTAGATAAGGTGAGCCGACAGGGGGTGTCGGCTTATGCACTAACTCGGATGGAGGGCTTGGATCTAGAAGACGCCTATGTATTGAGCATCAGCTGATGAGAACAGAGTCTCCTCCCGAACTCCTGTGAGGAGACAATTTGCCCCCCGCCCCTTCTTTCTCTGTGTTGTGCCTTCAGATTTAGTCATTTAATGATAGTTTTGTTGTCTGATTGTAACCTGGGTTACTAGGGTACTACCCCTTTAATTAGATTGGTTTCAAAAAGTGTGCATGAAAAACTGGTTTGATATTTTGCCATTGGTATCGGAACGGTAGCATAATAAATGATTAAAGAAAGATTATTTTGAAAAAAAAAAATCAGGGCAAAAGTTTGTTGTAACCGGGTTGTTTACATTCAGACGAACCATTCAATGATATCATAAAGGATGTAGTTTTTTTTGGCAATGGGGGTGGGGATGTCAATTTCAGGCCCACACTCAATCGGATCTTATTAAACGTGCCCATTGGCTTCGGCCCAAATCTATTATTTAACAGGTATTCACAGTGCAAGGGTGTAGCCCGATCAAATTGACCGAATGATATACGTTGTTAATGCTTTAATTAGGACACTATGAATTAAACTATAGAAGCGCCAAATCCCTATACACCCCATCATGGAAATCACCTCTAATGTTAACATGCGTGAGGATGTTTACCTACTTATGCGTGAAAAGAGGTCGAGCAAACACCATCCTTATTTTATCTCAGATTAGTGGTGATTTATGAAGAATGTAAGCATTGGTATGGTTATGTTGTTATATAATGCTGTTACTCATGTTTTCAAATTCATACTCTTGATCTTTATGTCTATCTCTCTTTATTTACACTTTGGCAAGAACCCGTTATAGCCCATTTACAGACACCGGTTAGCTTGATTAACATAAAATCGATTATGGATAGAGATCGATCGAACCGAATATAAACATGTTCATGCCTCATCGATGAGGCATCGATTAGCTAAATGGGCAACCACGGTGCGGGTGTTAAAATGGTGGGGACCGATCAAGCCCGATTGAAACTGACCGAAACCGACCAATTGACAACCCTAGTGGGGGCATTAGGGTCCTAAAGTAACTGAGTTATAATATAATAATAATACAACGAAGTAGAAAGTGTAAGTCTAAATCAAAATCAAACAATGAGTCGGAATTTCCGTTAGAGAATTGGCATTCCAATAAGGATATTTTTATTGACATCGATCTAGCGATATCAATGATTATTGATACCAACATCCATGTTGTGGGATCATGCAAAAAATCCTCAACACTCTCTTCTCAAAAACCGAAATGCCCCTTTTTTTTTAAGGTTTTGTGATGGCACACTTGATGGACCTTGAATGACACTGAGAGGGGGGGGTGAATCAGTGTGAAAAATTTTCCTTGATATTTCTTTGCTGTCCAGTGTTGTTTATGAAATAGACTGTCACACACACAAATGTATGCAAATCTACCTCGCTACCACTCAGTGGCCAGGTCTACCAGATTTGCACACCCATCCTGCAATTCATTCCACGCACTTCATTCTCTATTCATGGCTTCAGTGCTTCGCGGCTACATCAAGTGATGCTCAAAGATATGATTGTTCGAAGCCCCTCTAAAATATTATTCTTATCCTTTGGATTTTTCTTAGATAATCTCTTTGCAATATTTCTCATCTTAATACTGCTACACATAACCTCAATAGTAGAATACCTCACAACTTATGTAAACTACTATGAAAGATACATCTAGGTCAAATGATCCTAGACTAGTCTCCAACCTTTTCATAATAAATTTTATTCTTTGTCCCAGGAAGAGAAAAGATAGATATCAAAACATTCTTTGGGACAGTCATACTTGGATGAACACATCAGTGTATGAGTTTAAATACAGTATCAAACAACTAAAGACTCATACATATACCATTTACTTGTATTAACCATATAAAACTTTCATGCAAATAAATATCTTTTTTCCAAGAGTTAACCAACTACACATTCTCCTTTGGGATAAATATGCAGTGGTCTTCTCAGTTTCTATGCAATAACTGCGAAAGAATAATGACTCTCGAAAATCCCACCACCTTTGGGTTAATGAGACTCCCTAAAGTCAAAACCCTTTCATGCAAATAAATATCCTTTTCCAAGAGTTAACCAACTACACATTCTCCTTTGGGATAAACATGCAGTGGTCTTCTCAATTTCTGTGCAATAACGGCGAAAGAATAATGACTCTCGAAAATCTCACCACCTTTGGGTTAATGAAACTCCCTAAAGTCAAAACCCTTTCAATTCATGTGCATGAACATACCTTTAACTTTGACAATGCCACCTTTGGGTTAACACTGACTTTCTTAGCTGCTTTTCACACCATAAAGAATAGTGTAATAAAATATATCCTTTATTGTATATGTAAATGTACAAATTTGGGATTTGAGGACTACTATGATGGAACTGAGTGTACCACTTTGGCGGATTCCACCCAATCTTCACATGACACCCACAAACCTTAATTTGATTAAAACTTGACAATGCCACCTTTGGGTGTACATCGCCCTTACACAAGCATTTACAAATACATGAACTTTGAATTTGAAGACATCATGATGAAACTAGGTGTACCACTTTGGTGGGTTCCACCCAATTCCACAATGATATCCCCAAACCCTACTTTGCAGCACATTGTGGGTCAATAAATAAAATTTCATGCACACATAACCTTCTACATGCATCTGGTACAAAAATAACTGATAAATAAGCAGAAAACTGCAAACCGGATTAATTTGGGGCACCTTTTAATCAAAAATAAATTTTCCAAATCACCAAACTGTATCAAACTATGTACGAAATAGTAGAGCATCAAAATACGAAACCAACGCAAAAAACCGCATCAAAATCCGACGCTCCTAGCTCTCACAATCGTCGTTCAAAGTTGGCTTAAACATTCTTGAATCCTGAACCGGCTAGGACCGGTTCATCCGGTTCGGTTCAGTCTGTCCGAGTTCGGCTATGGGCGGACCGAACCCACAAAACAGAACCCTTTTTTTTTTAACTGTTTGGTCCAGGACAAACCAAAACGGTCTGGACTTAAAACGAACCGTAAACCGGCGGTCCAGCCGCCGGTCCAACTAATCCACAATCCGGGTTTTCGGGTCAAATTCTCGGGTCAATGGGTCGAGTTACCGGTTCAAAATTTTGGGTCGTTGGGTCGGGTTTCCGGGTCAAATTCTTTAGTCGTTGAGTCGAGTTAACAGGTCAAAATACCGGGTCGACGGGTCGGGTTGCTTATTTGGCTTGGCTGGGTTTACCCCCCTGTCCGGACTGGGCCTGTGCTGGGCTTACCCTGGCCCGACTAGTCTGGGCCTAGCGAGCGGGACTGGGTAGACTCGGCCCGAGTCAACCCAGCCATCCCGTTAGGGTTCACGAGTTAGCGCCGAGTCGACCCGGCGATGACTCGGCGCCGTCAGAGTTTTTTTTTTTTTATTCTTTTCCAACCCCGGCGCGTAGATCTCACTCGCCTTTTCAGGCGGCACGTGAGGGAGCGTCGGGTAGTTTCCGGCGACCAACTTTATGTCGCCAGCTCCGTCTCTCCAAGTCCTACAATCCTGTATAATTTATTTTGGTTGTTAATGGTCCAAAAAAAAAATTTCAAGGTCCAAACCCTAGACAGGTTCGAAGAGAATTTTGGAAGAAAAATCTCTCCCCTTTTTGAATTCATTCAAACATAAAGTTTTAACAATGCTTTCACATGATTCTAGATCTGTGTAGGTGGCTCTGATACCACTGTAAGTATTTTAGATAGATCATCTTTGGGTTTTCCCATGGGATTTCCCATTAACCCTGACAAACACACTACACAGATTACTAGAATACAATGGGTATTGAAAAGAGATGATTAGAGACATACCTCTTGCTGTAGATTGATTTCCAACCGTTTTCCTTCTTTGATTTGAATGCTTGGAATGTTTGGAATGCTTGGATCAAAGTCTTCCACAGCCTGTCGGGATCCCTTGACCTTCTCTCTGCATATGGGAACATGAGAAGAAAATAACACAGTGGCTATGGGGACTCTAACCATTGGTATTTATAATACCACCCCCAACCCTGGACCAGTCCCACAGTGGACCAGGTTGGTCCATCTCCAATCATACTTATACCGGTTTACCCGTAACTAGACTCCCACTGAATCAACTAACCTTATAATTAATTAAGCCCATAAAAATATCTTACAGTTCTTCTCCATCTTTCCTCTACTAGGCTGATAATCCAGGACAACTTCTGGTTTCACATCCTCTTACCTGTGACAATTATGCATCCTGGAAGCGTGCTATGCGAATTGCCCTAAGTGCGAAGAACAAGTATGGGTTTGTAGATGGCTCACATCTGTGTCCAGACTCCACTACTGATTCAGAAGGAGCTACTGCTTGGACACAGTGTGACCTTATGATCATGTCATGGGTGTACAATGCACTAAGTAAAGATTTGCAAGATATTGTTCTTTATGCTAGCAATGCCCGTGAGTTATGGCTTGATCTTGAAGGTTGATTTGCTCAAGGTAATGGTGCGGGAATCTATGAGCTAAAATGGCAAATTACAGTTCTTTAGCAAGATAGTCTCTTTGCTGCACGATCCTTTGGAGCCGTAGTTCCGGGATTGGATTGCAAAGGGAGTGGGAATGCTTCTACTATTATGCTCTCAAGGTGTTATGGGATGAGCTTGGGTCATATTTGTCTGTTCATGTGTATTCATGTGGAGCTTTGAATGGTGTACATGTGAAATATTTTCTGCAGTTGTGAATAATGCCCAATCTGAGAGGGTGTTTCAATTCTTGATGGGGCTGAATGAGGTTTACAGTCCGATACGGACTCAGATTTTGGCGATGGATCCCCTGCCTGCTCCTGGGAAAGCTTACTCCCTGGTCCTACAGGAAGAGCGCCACAGAGGGCTCTGTTTCCCTCCAGTTGCTGTTGACACCTCTGCATTTGTTGTTGGTCGCCCTCCTAATCGTCAAAAAATGGTCTGCTCTCATTGTCTTCGCCAGGGTCATGCGAAGGAAACCTGCTTCAGTCTTCATGGTTTCCCACCTCAGTTTGCCCACCGCAATTCCAGAAATTCTTCTACACTGAAGGGTCCACCGCAAGTACATGCCACGGTCACTGAATTAACACAAGATGGTTCTCCAACAGATGGTCATCCTATGGAAAAAGGTATTGTGCATCCTGAGCTCTATCATTAATTAACCACTGAGCAGTATCATCAGTTAGTGTCACTCCTCTCTCCTACTCCAAGTGTGCAATTTGCAAGTATAAATCTTTGTCTATCTGCCTCCACTCCCTCAGTTCTCCACCATGGATTGTGGACTCCGGTGCCATCAATCATTTTTCATGTGTTCCTCTTGCCTTCTCTACTTCTAGTTCTCCACATCAGTCCCTAGTTATTCTCCCTGATGGGGCAAAGTACCCTATTACTCAGTTAGGCATTTATCCTCTCTCTGCAACTCTTCCATTAGACAATGTTTGTCACGTACCTAGTTTCTCTTTTAATTTGCTGTCTGTCAGTCAAATTACAAAATCCTTGAATTATTCTGCAACCTTTTTCTCTACCTTCTGTGTTTTCCAGGACTTACAAACCAAGATAGTGATTGGACTGGGCAAGCTACGTGACGGGTTGTATCATTTTGAGACTTCAGTAGCTGCTTCTACTTCTGGTATGCTTGTCTCTGCTGTGTTCTCTACTCCACCATTACTTGTCACTACTGTTTCTACTACCCCTGTAGTCCCTATTTCTACATTACCTGTGTCTGCTACTGTGATCTCTTCTCACACCTGGCATAATAGATTAGGCCACCCATCCTCGTCTTCAGTTCACTTTCCCCATTTTAAGTCTCATGTAGATGACTGTACAATTTGTCATCTAGCCAAACTTTCCTGCACTCCCTTTCCACTGAGTGTTTCTCAGTCCCCTACTTCATTTGAACTGGTTCATGGAGACATTTGGGGACCTTATTTTACAACCTCCAATTCTGATCATCACTACTTCTTAACCCTTGTTGATGATCATTCTCGATCCACTTGGGTTTACTTACTGAAAAATAAGTATGAGGCTTTTATGTACTTGTCACAATTTTTCAAAATGTTATCTACTCATTTTGGTGCTGTAATAAAATTTTGGGTAAATTACACAGACACCCCCTCTACTATTGTGAAATTAACAGAACTATCATGTTTTTTCAAAAGTTACACAGAATACCCCTCTAACAATGCTATCATACAATCTCACCCCTACCATTACTTTCAACTTAACGACAGAGAGTCAAAATTTTTTAAAGACAAAAATACCCTTTGTTCCTCTTTATTCTCAAACGAAAATCTCTCTTTGTTCCTCTTTCTTCTCCAACTACCGCCTGTGTGTTCTTCTCCAACAATTTGGGGAAGTTTATAGATTTGGAAAATTGGGAGAAATTAACATAGAGTTTACCAGCTTCAGGTTTATGTGTAATAGATCGAGTCTGGATTCTCCAGTAATTTGACGAGCTCTGACTGTGACGATGCAGAGATCAGAGTCGGTGGTGATGGAGTAATCTCAACAGAATAGGACATTTTGGGAAAGAATCTGCCGATTCAAACTCGTTTGTGAATATCGCCTTTCTCCAACTCCATTTTCTCCTATAACTCCCATTGTTTTCTTGCAACAACCTTGAAGAAGCCATGCAGGTCAAATGAAAATGCCGCCTCCAACATTAAAATGTTCCCATGGAAGGGAACTCAGATCATTGAATCAAAAGTGCCGCGCTCCCTCCGACGATATGGTTTCTTCAATCTCAGATCTGTATATGATTTTTTGAAAACGAGAACAAAGGAGTACCTAAGAAATGTTGCAGTTACGGTTCTCTCTTTGCTTTTTTGAGGGTATTTTCGTCTTAAAAAAATGATCTTCTGCCATTAAGTTGAAAGTAACGGTAGGGCTGAGATAGTATGATAGCATTGTTAGAGGGGTATTCTGTGTAACTTTTGAAAAAGCAGGGTAGTTCTGTTAATTTCACAACAGTAGAGGGGGTGTCTGTGTAATTTATCCTAAATTTTTTTAGGATTGATAATGGTCCTGAATTTTGTTCCAACTCTATCCAACATTTGTTACACTCACTTGGTATAAATCATCAGTTAACATGTGTATATACACCAAAACAAAATGGTGTAGTCGAAAGAAAACATCGACATTTATTACAAGTTGCTAGAGCTATTCGGTTTCAATCCTCCTTGCCATTGTCTTTTTGGGATGATTGTGTTCTTACTGCTTGTTATATAATCAATAGGTTACCCTCACCTTTGCTGTCTGGATAGTATAAGGTTTTATTTCATACTTCTCCTTCTTATGCTCATTTTAGGACTTTTGGTTGTCTTTGTTATGTTAGGAATTTTTCTCCCACACAACACAAATTCTCTCCTAGGTCATTTCCTTGTGTTTTTGTTGGGTATCCGGCTCATCATAAGGGAATCGTCTATACAATCTATTTTCTAAGTTCTATATCATTAGTAGAGATGTATTTTTTTATGAGCATATTTTTCCTTTTCAGGCTACTTCTTCTTCTTCTTCTTCTTCTTCTTTGGTAATTCCTTTACCAGTTCCTGATGATGCTATTTCTATGGATAATCCCACCATGTTTGATATCCCACCTCCTCCTTTGCATTTCCCTTCGGTTTCCTCTTCTTCTCCCGTGCCTGGTTCCAGAAAGTCCACATGTGTTCGTCAACCATCACTACTGTTGAAAGATTTCATCTGCAACCTGGTCACAGGCCCATCAGCCCAACTCATCACTTCAGGTAATACTTGTCCTTACCCTATACAGGCCCATATGACCTTCTTTTGTAATTCTGCCTATAAAGTTCTTTTAACAAACCTTTGTACTCATACTGAGCCCACATCCTACAAACAGGCCTCCACTGACCCATTGTGGCAATCGGCTATGGTCGAAGAAATACAGGCCCTAATTACCAATCATAGTTGGACTGTAGAAAAATTGCCTCCTGGCAAACATCCCATTGGTAGCAAATGGATCTTTAAAATTAAACATAGAGCGGATGGAACCATTGAGAGCTATAAAGTGAGATTAATGGCCAAAGGTTTCTCTCAACTTGAAGGTCTGGATTTTCATGAGTCCTTTGCTCCCGTGGCTAAGATTGTTACTGTTAGAAGCTTAATTTCGTTAGCGACACATCGTAAGTGGACATTACACCAAATGGATGTTAAGAATGCGTTCTTACATGGGGACTTAGAGTAAGTGGTGTATATGTCTCCCCCACCTGGTTTTCTACATAATGGGGGCCCATTAGCTCCAAATATGGTGTAGATTGCACAAGTCCCTTTATGGGCTTAAACAAGCCCCAAGACAATGGAACAAAAAGTTGGTTGATGCACTATTTCACTTACATTTTAAACAGTCTCTTGTAGATGCTTCATTGTTTACTTACACTGATGGATCAGTGTTTACTGCCCTTTTAGTTTACGTCGATGATATTATACTTACTAGGTTTGATCCAACCCATATTGCATTTACAAAGGCCCAGTTACAAGGCTGTTTTCAAATTAAGGATTTGGGCCAACTGTCTTATTTTCTGGGCATAGAGGCTATATCTACTTCTTATGGGTTCATTTTATGCCAACAAAAATATGCCATGGACATTTTACAAGAGTCGGGCTTTTTGGGTAGCAAACCAAGTCCTATTCCGATGGAGCAGCATCTAAAGTTAGATAATGATTCTGGTGCTGTCCTTCAAGATCCCGCTACCTATCGTCCCCTAGTTGGCCGGCTGATATATTTGACTGTCACTAGACCCGACTTGTGCTATTCGGTTAAAATATTATCTCACTTTTTGCACAATCCACATGAGCCACACCTAATTGCTGCTCATAAGGTGTTATGTTATATCAAAGGCTCCATTTCTCTTGGTCTCAATATGATACCGTCTCCTACTCCAGCACTTACTAGGTTTTGTGACTCGGATTGGGCTAGTTGCCCCTTTACTTGGAGATCCACTACCGGCTACATTACTTTCTTTGGCGACTGCCCTATATCCTGGAAATCAAAGAAACAACCGATGGTATCTAGGTCCTCTGTGGAGGCTGAATACCGGGCCCTAACATCCCTATCATGTAAAGTCTCATGGCTCAAGATGTTATTCTCTGATTTGGGCTTTGATCATCCTCTTCCCATTTCAGTATATTGTGATAATGAAGCTGCTATGCATATTGCTGCAAATCCAGTATTTCATGAGAGGACGAAACACATAGAAGTGGACTGCCACTTTGTTCGGAAAAAATTACAAAGTGGTCTTATTCACACCATTCATATTCCGTCTCCATTACAACGAGCAGATATTTTAACTAAGGCATTGGGGCCAGGCCCATTCACCACATTGATAGACAAGCTTGGACTTCGGCTTCCTCCTGTGTCCGCTTGAGGGGGGAAGTCAGACTATCAAATGTAAACTGTAACAACGAGTGTTGATACACGTGTGTATGTACTAGAGGTTCATGTATGTGTATGTATTTAATATCTCATGTAAACAGTATAAATACAAGAGCGTATCAGATAATAAAGATATAGAAGAAACTTCAAGAACTCATACTGTGTTCTTTACCATTTAACAATACCCTTGAGGAAGGATGTTGATTGTATGATTGCTTTTCTCTTTTTCGAAGGGGATTTTATTTTATTTATTTTATTTTATATATACTTGAGGATCCTCTATGTATGGGTTTTTCTACTAAAGACACTCGTCTTGTGTCAAATAGTTCGGTGCTTCATGTTCATTGGATGGGTATAAACTTTTCTCATCCTTTTTTATTCAAATACTAAATATACCCTTATATATTGTAGTACCGTGATGACCCAATGAGCATGTGTAAAAGGGAATCGATGTCAATGAAAAGAAAGACCATCCTACATTTATTCATTTGGACTCATTGAAAATAAATCATTATTAATCTGAAAAAGAAAAAAAGAAAAAACTATTCAAATGAAACAATGTCGGACCCGAAACTATGATGTATTCAAATTTTTTGATATCTCATTTGAAAACTCATGCAAATATGACGTGAAAAAGAACGGTTACTATATGTTATTAGTAAAAATTAAAAACACATTCAAAGGACATGCTTATGGGGACCCTATCTATAGTAAATGGTGTTTTATTTTTTTTTGGTAAAAATAGTAAACGGTGGTTGACCAATAAAAATACAGTAAATGGTTATAAATTGGATTTAAATCGTCTCATCCCTGAGATTCGGGAGGCGTGGTGACGATCCCACTGGCTGGATCAATGCCCATGTGGGGGTCGGATGGATCTGATCCTTTCGTTTGAGCCGACACTCTCTTGTCGGTTCGACTTGTCAGTTCGAACAAAGAAATCAAATTCATTCAACTTCCACATGGTAACCATCCAATTGAATTGTCGCCACGCCTCTCGAATCTCAAAAATGAGACGATTTGGATCCTTATAAATTGTTTAACGACATTATGAAAAACAGCGACATGGAAATTAGGCTCTACCTAGCTTTAAGTTTTTCTTTTTTGTTTTTTTATTGTTGATTTGACGTGGTATTGTGTGAAGCTGACTTCCTTCAGTGCGTCTAAGATTCTTAAATACGTGAAAAGACGACCTTGTGGACTGCTGGGAGGACACATGTCTCTGAGAAAACGACATGGAAATTCATTAAAGCATATATATACAATACATCCATGCATGTATGATGGTCTGGTATATGTTTATAGGGTACGATGGAGAATATACATATTTAGATAATTGAACTTCCATTGTACGGCATCCGAAAAAGTAAGATTGCAATCTCGAGCTTCCACATAAACGAATCACCTTTTTGCGAATCTCATGACAGCCACAACTGACACCATTTGACAGATTACAAGAGATAAGATGGATGCCAGATAAGAGAACATTCTGCAGGATCTTCTTTCTCTCTCTCTCTCTACAGTTGATTCATAACCCACAAAAGACTCGTAGTCACAATCCGTCTTGATTTGCGGACTATTACAAAATTGAAAATGGGATTCTTGAACTATTCCCCTCTCTCTCTCTCTCTCTCTCTCACATATATATATATATATATATATATATATATATATTTTGATCAGTAAGATAAAAATCTCATCAATCACATAATTATCCAGAGATCCTATAGCTATAAGAGCTGTTAGGGAATTATGCCACATGGATAATACAATCTCGACACATAAGACTCGACCAACGAGTCACGTGGAGATTTCTTATTCGACGTCAGAAAGCTCCTTCACCAACTCAAACACAAGAACAAAGAGTAAAAACGGCATTTTAGAAATATACACTATTCATTATAAATAGGGTAAATCGTGAGATTTCAGGTACGAGAATATTTATTACTCACTGTTCATTCATGAGATTAACGCTCTGACACCTGGGAGAATCTCACCTTACCCCACACATCTTTCTAGAATATCTTCGTGGGCTCGACACTGAGCCCATTGACTGTTCACAGAGCCCTAACTTTAGCATCGGAGTAGACCTGGGGCATCTGGCCCGCCTCCCCTTGCCTTTGCTTGTCTTGTAAGTCTAGTCAGCTCGGTGGACCCACAGGATGGATCTGGGCCGAAACAGTTTGGCGCCCACCGTGGGGCCCTGAGATTTAACGTCAACAGTTAAAAGCCAGAGAGAAGTCTTAAGTTATGAGTCCGAGAAGAACCCAAAGCCAGATGGTCAGTCCCAACCCCCCTATGATCGACCAACAGATAAATCCCAAAGAAGGAGATAGGTCCGAGATGCGACCTAGCAGGGACAGAGGAAAACGCGTGGCCGACCCAGCACCTGCGCACGAAGCCTTTCTCACATATGAACAATTTGAGACCGTAGCACATCAGCTCGCAGTGCTAACTCAATTTGTATAAGTGTTACAGTCATCAGTCGCAGAAGCTACATCTCGTCCCCCCATTGGAGTCGTCCCGCCAGCGGACCCGCATAAGGAGACTGACCTCCCTAGAGAACCCCGTCACCACCTAGGGAAAAACGGAGTTCGAAACGCGAGACTAGGAACCAGCGCTCGCCCTGTCCCAGAGTTGAGTAGGACGGGATCAACATCGCAGCATAGAAGGATCCCTGCTAGAGAAAGGCTCGGCCCTCAGCCAGGAGCAGCACCTCGACTAGATGAAGATGCTATGGATGAGCTTTTGGTTCCACGGCATATAACGCTACCAGAGGTTGTCATGGGCGCAGACAAACAAAGTGCTCCCATGGACCCAGAGGTAGCGGCAAAATTAGCGGACCAATTAGCGGCATTGCACCGAAAGGTCGAGACGATGGAGAAGGCCGGGGTCACCCAGGACGAGGATAGAGATTATTTGACGGACAACCCTTTGACCGACATTATCATGAGAGTCCCCTTGCCCAAGCGGTTTACCATGCTGCCGGTAGATTCCTATGATGGATCCATAGATCCCATCGACCATCTGAACAATTTCGTGGGCGCGATGGTCCTCCATGCGAACCCTGACGCCATTATGTGCAGAGCCTTTCTCCTTACACTAAAAGGCGCGGCTCGGATGTGGTTTAACAACCTACCACCGCGGTCTATTGACTCTTTTAAGACCATGGGGAGACTATTCAGAATGCACTTCCAAGGAAGCAGAGTGCAGCGGAAGACAAGCGCACACCTGATGAATATGAGATAGAGGTCTGGTGAGACCCTAAGGGCCTTCTTGGCCAGATTCAACCTCGAAGTATTACAAGTGAAGGACATCGACGAGGTAGTTCATTTTGCCACGTTGAGAGCAGCGGTCACTGACCCGAAAGGAACCAACAGACTTGCAGGAACTCCTGGCACGGTGCGATAAGTTCGTCACTGCCAACGAAATCTACGAAGCCAGCAAAGGCCTAGTTGATGCTCCACACAAGCGAACAGATGAGAGGCAAGACCTCACACGGCCAGGAGAGAACAAGAGGTCGAGAAGGGAAGAAGCACGGGCTAGAGGGTTACTCTAGAAAAAATTCAGTGACTATACCCCACTCAACCGATCCCTCGGGGATGTGTACATCCTCATCGCTAATGACGGGTATCTTCAGAGGCCCCAGAAGATCGTGACCGAAGCGAGAAGGAGAAACCCAAACAAGTATTGTCAGTACCACCGAGACATCGGTCACACTACCGATGAATGTCGAAACCTACAAGCAGAAAGTGAAGACCTCAACCAACGAGGTTATTACAAGCAGTATATGGACCATAATGCTCTGAGAGTTCTGGCTGCTGCAACCGAGGATCGGAAAAGACCACCTCCCCCACCTCGGGCGAGAACTCCGGAAAGAGAGCCGAGAAGGCAAGAAGAAAGAGAACCCAAGAGGGTAGAAAGAAGAGAAGTTCGGAGAGATCCTCCTAGGGAGGACAAAAGAAGAGATCGGGCGGTCGAGCCCCGATGCCCAGAAAGGCGTCGCGATCAGGAGCCTGCTCAGCATGGAGAAAGAAGAGAAAGATGACCCACCCCGGCACATCGAGACATTGGGGTCATCCTTTTCCAGTTCGCCCGTACCCCCCAGCAAATACATGAACGGGGCAGAGTACTAAATTCGTTGGAATCGCGAGGGAGGACAAGGCTTAGGACCGACCCCAGATTGCCATGGCGACGCATGGACCAGACTTGGCCGCCGCCACCATTGCATGTCCTCGATCTGCCTTTAACAGAGGACATACCATATGAGCGTGTATACAAGGTCAGACATGCCAGGCCCAAATGTGGCCCGAAGGTTAGTCAGGGCATACCCAGTGCAGCGACGATCAACCTAGGGCACGGCGAGAGTCCATCAAGTAACCGACCTACATCGGCCGAGACGACCAGCTCGGCCACGGCTAACGATGTAAAAATTGACTGACCTCGATTGGCCGAGGTGGTCACCTAGGTCACAGAGGACAGTAAAATTTGTGATCCCTCTACACAGGGGCGGAAGGCCATGACTATCATCGGTGGGCCAGCGGCTGGAAACACTTCGGCCAAGGCCAGAAAGGCATATGCAAGAAGCGTCAAATCGACTGAATGGCCAGGAAAGAGAGCCCGCACAGGGGACTTCCTGACCTTCAGCGATGAAGATCTGTGCGGACTAAAACTGCCTCATGAGGATGCCATAGTCATCACTTTGAGAATAGAGGACAGTGATGTTCATAAGATCATGTTGGACACAGGCAGCTCCGTCGACATCATCTACTTGTAGGCCTTCCAGCGCATGGAGATCCCGCTTTAGCGGTTGCTACCCGTGGATTACCCCCTGGTCAATTTTTCGGGTGACCTTGTTAGTGTAAAAGGGTCTATTCGGTTGCTCATCAGGGCAGGTACTTATCCACGAGAATCGAGGATCACAATGAATTTCCTGGTCGTCGACGTCCCGTCCTCCTACAATGCTCTCCTGGGCTGACCTGGCATGATTGCTCTACGATCGGTACCATCCCCCTATCACTTGGTCATCAAGTTCCCTACCTCCAGAGGAGCGGGGGAATGCCGAACAGATAAACTATTGTCCTGTAAATGTTATTCGGTCGAGCTCACAGATTTCAAAAAGCCAACCCAAGCCCTATAGGTGCAAATTGAAGATTTGTGGGACGATCCTAAACAGCAAAGAGGAGCACCCGCTGAGGACCTAGTCCAGGTCCCCCTAATAGAGGAGAACCCAGATAGGACGATCCAGATAGGATCATCCCTCGTGGAGCTACAGAGGACAGAGCTCGAGAGTTTTCTAAGGGCTAATGCTGACATCTTTGCCTGGTCGGCGGCCGATATGCCAGGCATCCCAAGGGAAGTGGCGCAGCATTTCCTTAATGTGGACCCCCACCGCCGGCCAGTACGACAGAAGAAGCAGTCGTTCGTTGCGTCCCGCCAGCGGATCATTGATTAGGAAGTGGGAAAATTGCTGGATGTCGGATTTATCCTAGAAATTCACTACCCGGAGTGGCTCACCAACGTCGTCATGGTCCCGAAAGCTGGGGACAAATGGCGTATTTACATCGATTTTATTGATCTCAATAAGGCCTGTCCCAAGGATAGTTTCCCCCTTCTTCGGATTGATCAACTCATTGATGCTACTGCCGACCATGCGCAACTGAGCTTCATGGATGCCTACTCAGGCTACAACTAGATCTGGATGCACGCAGCCAATTCGGAGAAGACGGCCTTTGTAACAAACCGAGGCCTTTTTTGTTATGAGGTGATGCCCTTTGGTCTTAAAAATGTCGGGGCCACCTACCAGAGGTTGGTCAACAAACTCTTCGCAGAGCAAATTGGCAGAAATATGAAAGTATACATGGATGACATGCTGGTGAAAAGCCTAATCGGAAACGACCGTGTTCGAGACCTGAAAGAGGCATTTGGAGTACTGCGAAAGCACAGGATGCGCCTCAACCCTGCTAAATGAGCCTTCGAGGTCACCTCGGGAAAATTCCTCGATTTCATGGTCTCCCGTTGGGGCATTGAGGCGAACCCCAAGAATATCATGGCCATCCTCGATATGCCAGCACCAACCAAAGTAAAAGAGGTGCAGGAGCTAACCGGGCATGTGGCCGCCCTGAGCCGATTCATGTCTCGATCGGCGGATAAGTGTCTCCCCTTTTTTCAGACCCTTAAAGGCAATAAGACCTTCCAATGGACGACCGAATGTCAACAGGCATTCGAGGCATTGAAAACATACCTGGCATCTCCTCCATTATTGGTTAAGCCTGAGACAGGGGATACCTTGGAGTTATACTTGGCTGTATCTTCAAAGGCAGTAAGCGCCGTGTTAATCAAAGAAGTAGAGGGTGTCCAGCACCCCATTTATTACGTCAGTAAAATTTTGCTAGAGGCTGAAACTCGATACAAATTTATCTAGAAAGTCGCTTTGGCGTTGGTGACATCAGCGCGCAAGCTCCGGCCTTACTTCTAAGCGCACTTCATTACCGTTCTAATCAACCAGCCCCTCAAGAAAATCCTGTCAAAACCAGATATCTCATGTCAAGTGATTAATTGGGCAGTCGAATTGGGTGAATTCGATCTCAGTTACAAGCCCCGCACGACCATTAAGGCTCAAGCCTTGGCCGACTTCCTTATTGAATCATCCCCCCAAGAAGAAGCCGGGGAAGGAATGGACAACCAAGTCCCGGAGAACACCTCGCAGCCATGGACCCTGTTCGTCGATGGAGCCTCCAACAAGACTCAGTGTGGTGCCAGATTCATTCTTACCAGTCCAGAAGGATTCCAAATTCGGTACGCCCTTCGGTTCATGTTCCAAGTATCCAACAATGCGGCAAAGTACGAGGCACTGATTGCGGGACTCCACCTGGCAAAAGCGATAATGGCAAAGAGGGTCGAGACGTCCAGCGACTCTCAGTTAGTGGTGAGGCAAGTAAACGGGGAGTACGAGGCCAAGAAGGTGAGCATGTCCGCATATTTGAAGAAAGTCCAAGAAACCGCATCGGCCTTTGAGTATTTCACCCTGCGCCACATTCTCCGAGGCCAGAACACCCTGGCGGACTCTTTGTCCAAACTGGCCACTTCAGACTTGAACGATTTAGATCACTCAGTGTATACTGAAGTTTTGTCCCATTCATCGATGGATCCCAGCTCCAAAGCCATACTGCCAGCCACATCGGAGCCATCGTGGATCGACCTAATTATTACTTTTCTCCGAGAGGGTAAATTACCAGAGGATAAGAAGGAGGCGAGGCGGATACAATCAAAGGCGACTCACTACGTAGTGGAAGCCGAAATCTTGTACAAAAAAGCTTTCACGTTTCCCCTACTACGGTGCCTACGTCCTTCCGAAGCAGCACGGGCCATCCAGGAAGTCCATGAGGGTATATGCGGTGCCCATCAGGGAGGAAGGGTCCTTGCCCACAAAATATTACGCCAAGGATATTACTGGCCGAAAATGCACAAGGAATGCATTGACTACGTCAATAAGTGTCAAATGCCAGATATATGCACCAGTCCCTCAACTGCCAGCCACCCCACTTCACTCTATCGCAGCCCCCATTCTTTTTTCCACTTGGGGTATGGATATCATGGGTCCATTTCCCTCGGCGCGCTATCAACGAAAATTTATTGTGGTCGCAGTGAATTATTTCACTAAGTGGGCTGAAGCAGAGGCATTATTCAGTATACCCAAGAGCGCCATCCGGGAGTTTTTTTATCAAGTCAGTTGTGTATTGATACAGTGTCCCCAGGGTACTCATTACCGACAATGAGAAGCAATTTGATAACAAAGCCTTCGCGGCGTTCTGTGCAGAGCACCGCATAGATCATCGACGAGGCGCCGTGAAGAAGAGAGGCTGCCAACAAAATCTTACTGAAAGGGATCAAGTCCAGGTTAGATGGGGTTAAAGGTCGATGGTTGGACGAACTACCACACATTCTGTGGGCGGATCGCACTACCCCAAAGACGGCCACAGGGGAATCTCCATTCCGACTTACCTTTGGAACGAAATCCGTTGTCCCGTTGGAAGTAAGGATCACCTCACACTGGATCGCCAACTACGACCCACTTTCCAACGAAGCGGGCTTACGCACCAACTTGGACCTCCTAGAGGAAGTACGAGACCAGGCCCAGATCCAGATCGCTGCCCACCAACAGCAAGTGGCCCGGCATTACAACAAGAGGGTGTGTCAACGCTCGTTCAAAGTAGGGGACCTTGTCCTCCGAAGGACCATCACATCCGACCCCACCAATCAAGGCAAGCTGACTCCCAACAGGGAAGGACCCTATCAGGTTACAGAGGCGCTAAGGAATGGTGCGTATCACCTAGTCGACATGGATGGAAAAGCCCTCCCTAGGGCATGGAACGCAGAGCATCTCCGCAAATTTTACCAGTGAATTTTTCAAAGATTGTAATTTGGTCGTTGCGGCCACCCATTCGATAATGAAAATCTTCATTTGGCTTCTACTCCATTTGGCTTCTACTCCTGTCTCCAAACCAACAACCTTAAAGCTACAACAAATTACAAAAGTGGAACCCATGCGGCCAAGAGTTCATTAGAACAGACTTGGCCGAGGAGGGTAGATCAGCTCCGAGCTCAAATGAGACCCATGCGGCCAAAAGTTCATTAAAATAGATTTGGCAGAGGAGGGTAGATCAGCTCCGAGCTCAAATGAGACCCATGCGGCCAAAAGTTCATTAGAACAGATTTGGCCAAGGAGGGTAGATCAGCTCCGAGCCCAAATGAGACCCATGCGGCCAAAAGTTCATTAGAACAGATTTGGCCGAAGAGGGTAGATCAGCTCCGAACTCAAATGAGACCCATGCGGCCAAAAGTTCATTAGAACAGATTTGGCCGAGGAGGGTAGAGCGGCTCCGAGCCCAACTGAGACCCATGCGACCATGAGTTAGAACAGACTTGGCCGAGGAGGGTAGATCGACTCCGAGCCCAACTAAGACCCCTGCGGCCAAGAGTTCATTAGAACAGACTTGGCCCATGAGGGTAGATCGACCCGAGGTGAATTGAGACCCATATGGCCCAAAGAATTCACCAACTAGACAACACATTGGGCCGAGGAGGGTAGACAACCAAGAGTTAGAATCTTGACAAACTCGCATCGGCATACCACATCGGCATACAGTTAGTTAACTTCTTTACGTCGGACATAATCAGAGGAAATAAATGAAAGCAAATATAACACTTTTTCACATCGGGCACCAGTTCAAATCACAACTACAGAATTCAAGACAAAGGCGTTCTACCATTCATGAACCGGGACTCCCCTTACAACAGACACTGGGGCGTCCCATTGGAACAAAAGAAAAGAGTTACAAAAGTTTTTATGTTACAGGAGTGCGGGTCGATTGGTCTTGGGGAACCGCCCCGCTGCTTCCTCCTTCGACAGTGTTCTGGTCAGGGGGACCCCCGGGAGTGCGAGGAGAACCTGCAGGTAGAGCCGTTCCGTCCTGGGGGGTGGCCGGAGTCTCATCGTCAGCATCGGGGGATGGGGGAGGATCCTCTCCTTCAAAAACCTCGTTCAACTGTCGAAGGATGTCGACGTCATCCATCTCGGGTATCTCGACGTCCACATCGACAGCGTTCAAGCACTCGGCATTAGAATAATCCACCCCGGGAGCCTCTCGTCCACGTACTCTTTCAAAGCTAGCGCTCCCTGGGTGAAGCTCTGAAGAGAGTACCTCCCCACTAGTTCCTTGAAGTCCTTCGACTTCTGATACTGCCGAACCGCCCCGACAGCAATGGATTGGGTCTTCAGGAAGACATCCTTAAACTTAGCCCCGCGCTCCCTTGCACGTTCTAAGGATGACCGCAGCTGGTCTATCCGGTCCTCCCTGGCCTTCTCCGCATCTTTGGCGCGACGCCTTTCCTCTCTCATTTTGTAATTCTCCTCCCGGAGCCGAGTGACCTCGGCAGAGAGAGAGGTAACCTCCCGCTCTTTATACCGCAGCTGCGTCCGGGCATCTTCCCTCTGCTCCTCAGCTGGGTGAAGCTTGCAGTCTGTATCGGCCAAGTCTTTGGCCGTTTTCTCGGCGCGGTGCTTCAAGGTCTCCATGTACGCACCGAGCTATGCCAAGACAACAATCACAAATCAGACATGTAATTCAAAAAAAAAAAGAAAAAAAAAGAGGACGGTACGAAGTGCAACTTACCGTCGCAGCCAAGGTGTCCGCGCCAGATATCAGAGAGGAAGTGGGAAGCTCTTCTACCAATGCCCGATCCCGAGGCAGGACGACCCCCTTCATCAGCTCCCAGGCGGCGCGGATATCTCCCATCGCCGTGTCATCCTCAGTTAGGGCCTAGTCGGGTCGGAAGGCCCCCTTATTGCCCGTCTTGTTCCGAGGTGACGGGCCCATGAGTGGAATTCACCGTACATTGGTCACCACTCCCCCTGCCCCATCATCACCCTTGGCCTAGTAGATGGCGAGGCGTATTGTTGCTGTGGACGCACTGGGGTCGGCATCCTAGCCCCACTGGTCCCCGCGGTTTCACCAAGAGCGAGAACGGCCCCGGGCGCAGCCACATCGGTCCCCCTTCCTGAAAAGTTAAGAGAACGGTATCGAGAATCAGAGGCATGGCGTAGACACGAGCGGCCTCAGCCAATGCGGAGTCAGGGGAAAGCTTACGTGATCTCTTGGATGGCTTCCGTGCAGCATCCCCCTTGCCACTGCGCCGGTCCGCGGATGCCTTCGTCACTTGTTCATCATGGGATCTCTTCATCGTGGCCTCCTTCTTGGCAGCTTCCTTCTTCCTCAGCTCCATCAGGTACTCCTTGGATAGCATCACTGCAACATACAAAAACAGAATCAGCCGAAGTTAGTAGGCCGATGTCGGTGAGCGTATGTCAGAAATACTTACATAATCGGTTTTCATATAACACAATGGGGTCCCTCAGGTCGGCCACTCGGATAAGGGCCCCCTCCGATAGCCGAGTACGCCGCAGTAGATCGGACTCTTCGGGCAGTAGGGGCACGTCTGTGTTGAGGGTCTCCGCGTCCAATTTCTTCCATACATTCTCCAAGACTACGTTTTCACCTCGGATATAGAAGAACTTGTTCTTCCAAAGTTTTATTGAGGTCGGCTTATCTGCCAGAAGGTCGTCGTAGTCGGGCTTCTTAGCAAAATAATACCACCCCGTCTTGCAGTAGTCGTTGAAGGTGAACATAGCCCGGAACATGTTTAGGGTCGGCCTATGCCCAAGGTTACGAAAGTAGATGATGAAGGCGATCATGTTTTTCTAGGAGTTCGGCATCAGCTGGATCGGTGCCACCTGGTAATAGTTCAAAATCTCGGCCACCAGCCATGGTACCGGCACGCGGAATCCGGCCTTGAACATTTCAACATTGACGCACAACTCGGATCGACGGCTCCAACAGGCTCGCTCCGCCGCACCGGGCAATCTGATTTCCACATCATCCGAAATTTGGTACCGTTCACGTAGGCTACCAAATTCAGCCTCGGACAGAAGACAGATCTCGTCTCTAGCATCGAATTCGGGGGGAGCATTAGCCTCTTCTCGGGCCTGAATTAGGATCTCGGACCCAATCTCGAGGGTCGAGACCCCCGCCAGAAGCTCGTGTCGAGACATGCCTGATGTCCCCTCGAACTGACCATGTTCAACAGACTCTTTCGTTCTCAGTTGGTTTTGGGACCGCCCTCGGTTACCCGCTCAACATCCCCACTGCCTGAGGAGGTGCTTGTAGCCGACCCACTGCCAGACTAAGTCGAGCTGCTGCTGCTGCTGGGAGACGACCCCACAGTCTCGATATCCACTTCCACCTCGGCCTCCCTACCCTCGTCTGCCATAGTTAAAGAAAAGAAGATTAAGAAAAAACTTACTGATTCCGAATTGAGAAAGGTCCGGGGCCGAACTGATTTGAACAAATCGATGAAGCCGAGCCGATGTCAATAGCCGATGCAAGCAGTAAATTCTCCACAGTAAAAACTTTGAATGAGGGCCCTCAATACCCCACCACCCCTTTATATATAAACACTATCTACAACATTCCACGTGGCACCTCCCCAATGGCTTTCCGCGACGGTGTATTTATTACTGACTAGCCTTCCGGGTCCGTCGATCAAGTCTCGCCTTGCGGTATCCATGTTCCTGACCCGAATCAATGACCGGACCCGGACCCACATCTGCCAGGCCACATCAGACTGCGCATATCGGTAAATTCCAGCACAAGACGAACTAAGAATGGCGTTCACTTCGGCCAAGTAACATCGTGTCCATACGTGAGGGACTCAGAACACCACGGATCACGTGACAGCCCCGTGATCGGCTCGGTGGGACCTTCGCAAGAGGGCCGAGGTGTATTGGCCACGGCGCCCACATCGGGCAAGTCACTGCGGATCACGTGACAGCCCCCGTGATCGGCTCGGAAGGACCTTCGCAAGATGGCTGAGGTGTATTGGCCGCAGTGCCCACATCGGTCAAGTTACCACGGATCACGTGACAACACCGTGATCGGTTCGGAAGGACCTTCGCAAGAGGGTCGAGGTATATTGGCCGTGGTGCCCACATCGGTCAAGTCACCACGGATCACGTGACAGCCCCGTGATCGGCTCGGTAAGACCTTTGGAAGAGGGCCGATGTGTATTGGCCGCGGTGCCCACATCGGTCAAGTCACCACGGATCACGTGACAGCCCCGTGATCGGTTCGATAAGACCTTTGGAAGAGGGCCAACATGTATTGGTCGTGGTGCCCACATCGGTCAAATCACCTTGGATCACGTGACAGCACCGTGATCGGCTCAGAAGGACCTTTGCAAGAGGGCCGAGATGTATTGGCCGCGGTGCCCACATCGGTCAAGTCACCACGGATCACGTGACAGCCCCGTGATCTGCTCGGTAGGACCTTTGCAAGAGGGCCGATGTATATTGGCCGTAGTGCCCACATCGGTTAAATCACCACGGATCACTTGACAGCCCCGTGATCAGCTCGGTAGGACCTATGGAAGAGGACCCATGTGTATTGGCCGTGGTGCCCACATCGGCCAAATCACCACGGATCACGTGACAGCCCCGTGACCGGCTCGGTAGGACCTTCTCAAGAAGGCCGATGTGTATTGGCCGCGGTACCCACATCGGTCAAATCACCATGGATCATGTGATAGCCCCCTGACTGGCTCGGTAGGACCTTCGCAATAAGACCGATGCCGCAGTGCTCACATCGGACAAACCAGCTCGGATCACATGATAGCCCCGTGATCGGAGGAACGACGTGATCTCCGCAAGAAGGCCGATGTGATTGGGCCGCATTGCCCACATCGGTCATCTCACATCGGTCATTCCACATCAGTCATCTCACATCGGGCATTCCACATCGGTCATCTCACATCGATCATTCCACATTGGCCCTACCATATCTGCATTGGCCGAGGTGATTGAGCCGCAGTGCCCACCTCGGTGCTCACCCCCAAAATTTCAGATCCACATCAGTCTCCGATACAGCAAACACCACAACAGCACCTGCTCCATTTTTTTGACAACAAGGTATACACAAGTCGAAACTCACAGATTCAACAGAGCAACGAGGCAAGTTGTTGGGAAGAGGGTCGATCAGTCTTCTTTGCACAAGCCAAAACTTACGGATTCAGCAGAGCAACGAGGCAAGTTGTTAGGGGGAGTTTCGATTAGTCTTCTTTTCTCAGCCGAACCTTACAAATTCAGCAGGGCAACGAAGCAAGTGTTAGGGAATTATGCCATGTGGATAATACAACCTCGACACGTAGGACTCGACCAACGAGCCACGTGGAGATCCCCTATTCGACGCCAGAAAGCTCCTTCACCAACTCAAACACAAGAGCAAAGGGCAAAAGCGGTATTTTGGAAATATACACTATTCACTATAAATAGGGAAAATCCTAGATTTTAGGTACAAGAATATTTATTACTCACTGCTCATTCTTGAGAATAACGCTTTGACACCTGGGATGGAGAATATCACCTTACCCCACACATCTTTCTAGAATATCTTCGTGGGCTCAACACTGAGCCCACTGACTGTTCACAGAGCCTTAACTTTGGCATCGGAGTGGACCCGAGGCATCTGACCCGCCTCCCCTTGCCTTTGCTTGTCTTGCAGGTCTAGTCAGCTCGGTAGACCCACATGACGGATCTAGGCTGAAACAAGATCCGTTATATATAAGTTTATATTTTTTGTATTAGCCTTAGAGGCTACAACATATATCATCATTTAACCAAATGCATTTATAATTTTGGTAATTTGATTAACCATTTATATTCCATTCAACCATTGAATGACCATCACCCTCTTGATAATGTAAAACATCTTCAACTTGAATATCAATTGGGAGATGGTTGGGATAATAGATATTTTGTTTTATTTTATTTATTTAAAAGTAAAGTTTCAAACATAAAAAGCTGTTTTGTTTTGCTTTTTGTGGTATTGTGTTTGAGAGGGTCTTAAAGAGGAGCTAGTGAGTTGGATCCCAAGACGTCTTGGATTATGCCACAAGTATGATTGGTCTATTTCTTTAATCTCATATGAGAAGTAAAAGAGATTGTAGGATACTGTATATATATTTTTAGGAACTATAAGAGATATGATAATTTGAAGGGAACCCTCCCTTCTCCCTTGTGTCCTGGTGGGTTTTGAGTTACGTGTCGAGCTATGCCGAGCCGACTATCATGTCGTGGAGTGGCACTGCGCGGTGCAGGTGTATGGCAACTTAAGATGTACTTTTTTTAAGAGATGATTTATTTTAGTTTATGTTGGGTCGGATACAGTTCATCCAATTTGACCCAAACCAAACCATATTCATTGGTTGAATAGATGTAACTATTCAAAGAGACACACTCTTACCAAAGGGGTTCGATCTGAACGTTTGGATTGAGATCAATCAATCCAAACCATTAAGATAGTAATGGCACATCCATCCAACGGAACAGATCTTTTGGGAAATGTGTGATCTCAACGGTTGGATTAGAATAAGACAATTCAAGTAGTTAGATTGTAGAGATTCATCTATTCAATAGAATAGATCCCTTGGTAAGGGGTGTAATCTAAACCCTCAGATCAGGATCTAACGATCTGAGCCACGGGAATGAAAGAACACACCTACATCTAAGGGTGCCTAGAAAGGGCATGTCCTATTCTATAAATAGGGAAGGGTGGGACCTTCATTGGATACGAAATTAAGAATTTAATACTCTCTCTCTCTCTCTCTCTCTCTCTCTCTCTCTCTCTCTAATAACCTATACCACATGTTGTCCCCTTGTCGAATTTACTTTTAATTTATACATAAAAATCTTTTTTTTTCTTTCATTATCGACCATCTGCATTTGCCTTAGCACCACTCTGAAGTACTCAAAGAGGCGTATTAAACTAGTGCATGTTTAATGGGAGAAACCAAAGCTGTTCTATTTTAGAGCTAGATTTGCAATACAACCCTGTTGTACCATTGGGGGCAAATTCTGTCTTTAGAACATTATTGATTGTGATATGATCCAGCTTCAATCTTGTTGTTTTGAGTATCATTTGCAGTCTTCATCATTAAAATACAATTTCTTCAACAATCAGATAAGTGAATTCTCAAATAAGGTACTATTTCTTGTATTCTTCAACAAATAGATAAGTGAATTCTCAAATAAACTACTATTTCTACAACATATTCATAGGAGCAATAGGAATTTTCTTTCAACCATATATAATTTTGTTTATTTGAACTTCTTTTCTTCAAGATATAAGGATTTTGAGTTTATGTTCTAATGTTTTGATTTCTTCTTCCGTGTAAGAGGTTTCATAAGAAGTGACTTGGGATAGATAGAACAAGAGTTTGTTTATCCTTTCCTTTGGAGGAACTAGACGAGCCTAAATTACGGTTCTCGAGATAAGATACTAGTGTCAAGTTTTCAACTAAAAGTTTGAACTAGTAAGTGGAGGGACTCTTCATATATAAGAGCACAGGATTCCAATCTCATAGCAATGTGGGACTATTCCCATTACTCCTTCTCACATGTAACCCCACCGTTAGGTGGTGTATATGTGGTAGTATATGTGGCAATACATGACACTTTTCAGGTGAATGGTCCCTCTTTGGGTGACTGATCCCTCTTTGGGTGACATATAGTCCCTCTTTGGGTGACATATAGTCTCTCTTTTGGGTGATCGTTCCTCTTTGGGTGATTGATCCCTCTTTGGGTGACATATATATAATCCCTCTTTTTGGGTGATCGTCCCTCTTTGGTTGACTGATCATTCTTTGGGTGACATATAGCCCATCTTTTGGGTGATCGTCCCTCTTTGAGTGATCATAGTCCCTATTCTGTGCAACTGGCGCCCCTCTTTCGGTGACTTGGCCTCTTTTTTTTTTTTTTTTTTTTTTTTTTTAAGGGTTATTATGAGAGGGAACCTAGAGCTCTGATACCATGTCAAGTTTCCAACTTAAAAGTTCGAACTAGTAAGTGGAGGGACTCTCCATATATAAGATCACATGATTCTAATCTCATTAGCAATGTGAGACTATTCCCAATAACTAGAACATCAAGGAATTCTGTATCAACCTTTTTATTGGTTTAGGCTTTTATAGAAGGAAGTCGTTTAAACATCACAACCTTTGGTTTATGCTTTATTCTAATTTTTGAGAAGTTGTTGGAGCATACAAGGTGCTTTCCATTCTGGTTGTTTGTCGTCCAATAGACTGTAACATAGATTTGTGTAGTTATTCTATTCTATGAGATGATTAACATGTTCTTTAAGAATAGAAGTATCTTTGGTAAAACTCCTTTTATAAGTAACAGCTTTGATTTCTTTCATGCTCAATCCTTTTTTTCGGGGGATGAATAGATTTGATAGCTTTTTGTTCTTTTGTGGTATAAGGAATGATAATTACACATAAGATAGCATAAATGTAAATACAACACTCAAGCTTTAGTGAAGTATAATATTTATAATTAAATCTGATAATAATATCATATATAGAGAAATCTAATCATCGATTTCATAGGGAAGCAAGGTCTAAAACACTTAAAAATGGATTGTTAATAATTGATAATTTTCAAACACTTCACAAACAATTTAAAAATGATGCCATTGAATCCAAAACTTATAATTCAGGCATCCTATCTATTCTGGCTGCTGACCCGAGAATCCTCTTTTTTTTTTGCCATTGAATCCAAAACTTATAATTCAGGCATCCTATCTATTCTGGCTGCTGACCCGAGAATCCTCTTTTTTTTTTTTCTTTTTTTTTTCTGACTGAGAAAGGTTTTCAACACCCATAGCTACCTTGATTTTTAACATGTTATTTCGTACAGTTCTGATATAGAACTTAAGTCCCTATCAATATGACATCCTTGAGTGCCCGTGAGGGACTTCTAGCCCTTCTTGACTGGTTTCGCAACAAATCATAAACAAATAATCTCTCTAAATCCTGATATTTTTCCTTATAACGAAAAGCGGATGTCAACAAAATATGTACAAACAAAAACCATCTAGAAAAACCAGACAGCAGAAACATAAAAAAGAGGGTCAAAGCTTCCATTTTCGAAAATGTCATTAGCAGAGAATAAGGTAGACCCTCACATAGAGAAAAGAAACCTAATGAAAATGGAATCTTGGATGTTGTTGGGCATCCCAATAAACATCAAAAGCAACAAATAAGGGATGAGAATCCCAAAAAGTAGAAATCCTATTCCTAGTAGCATATTTTGCCAAAGAATCTACCACCGCATTGGTAGAAAGATAATCCTTATAATGCCTCCACAACTGCTGAAAAGGCCAGGGAATCGAGCCACTTTGAATACTTACTTTTTTTTTTTTTGGTGGTTAGAAATCAAAAATATATTAAAGAGAAAGAAAAAGAATACAAAACATCTTAATAGGATGTAAAATCCCCATCTTCGGCATTCCTCTCAGCAAGAGCCATCCCGGGAAAACCACACACTATTGAAATTAATAACAAGGCCTAGAGAAGCATCCATGCAACCCCCCTAGCCACTACATGTGGGCACTCCTCCCATACATAGGCCTTTTATCCTCAACTGCTTTCCTTGCTAGTTTGTCAGCAATCATATTTATTTCTCTACAACAATGCGGGATTTGGCAGTTAATAAGAGTAAAAGCAAGGGCTTCCCATTCTTGTAAACATACCACGACAAGTTATAAGAGGTCAAGGCCATCACAACCGAATTACTATCCGATTCTAGTGATATCATCTGAAACCCTTACCTAATAGCTTCCTTTAAACCAATCATAGTTGCTTTCAATTCCGCGATATAGTTTGTAGTAATTCCCAATATCTCCGCAAAGGCATAAATGACTTTGAATACTTACTGCAATAGAGGCTAAATCAGATTCAAACAAAAGAAGTCGAGCTTGCTTACTGTGGAGACCAATGAAGAAGGTTGAGAACTTCAAATTGGGATCCTCTGTAATGAGGATCCCACTCACTTAAAGTGAATCTGCATGTATTTCGATGCATCTTGAGTGGATCGGTATACGTGTCGATCCACTTTGAGTGGATGGGATCCTCACTACATGGCTGGCCTCACTATAAAGGATCTTTTTCCGAAAACCTCGCCTAGAAATTTGAATGTGCTCCCAAATATTCTGCAAAAGCAATACTGTAACACCCCCAGCTGCCGAATGCCCCGGATTACCCAAAGCACAACCACCAATTTTTATTTTCAGCCAACCCACATACGGCCTTAGCCAAAAAAACTTCTAGAATTTCATTCGCTCGAGGGGGAGCTGCAGTAGTATCTAGGAGATGGCCTAGCAACAAATCAGGAACAGACCTAAAAGTACACTTCTAATGAATTCTCCTTGATCTAATCTAAGCCATTTGACATGTTTACTTAATTAGTTCTCCACATCAAACAAAATTCTTTGAAATTTTAAATTCATCTTTTTTTTTTTTTTTTTCTAAAGATCAGATTATATTAAATTAGGAAAAGAAAAGAACATAACAAAAGTAAACTGACAAAAAAAAAAAAAAAAAAAGCATGAAAAGACTAACCCGTACCTTTGACATTGCCATTAACAGTGGATCACTCTGGCCTCAGCAAAATTTAAACCATAGTTTGCCCTGAGCATCCCACCGCACCTCCCTAAGAACTAAAGAAGGAGGAACATTCCAAACATTAGATGACTGATTACAAGCTGCAAATTGAGATAAACCATCTGCAACCGTATTAGCTTCTCAAAAGCAATGTGTAATTCACCATGGAATTCACTTCATATAAGAAGAAAGACTCATCTACTCTTGACAACAATTCCATGGAATAATACTCTTCACATCCCCTAAACCACTGCTGTTGAATTACTTGCAATCGGAGAGCAGTTGCTCCCAATTCCTTTGCGTCCCCACTCATGACTACCATGAACTCTGCATCATAATTAGTATGCACTCCTAGAAACTCTGCAAAAGAAATAATCATTAAGCCTGAATGATTCTGAATCACCCCTCCAGCTCCGGCATATCCAGGCTTACACAAAGAACTTCCATCAACATTAGGCTTCAGCCAGGTGATAAACCTTGAATGACACTGAGAGGGGGGGGGGGGGTGAATCAGTGTGAATAATTTCTCCCTTGGTTTCTCTTTGCTGCCCAGTGATGTTCATAAAATAACCTGTCCCAAACACAATCGTATGCAAATCTACCTCACACCACTCAGTGGCCAGGTTTACCAGATTTGCACACCCATCCTGCAATTCATTCCACGCACTTCACAAAGCTCATAAACAAGCAAACCACAACACACAAAGATTACGTGGTTCACCACCACAGTGAGTGATGGCTATGTAAGACCCGCACTCTCTGGAAACCCGGTCTAAACCTTGGTTTTGTGTCGTGACAGGTCTTCCGATCATCACCGAGCCAGACGGGGCAAGCAGATAACAAACAGGTACGAAATCGGACCGAAGTCGACCAATGATACCTGATTTAGGTATACCGGTCGATGGTACCGGATGATGGTACCGGTCGACCGGTATGGCCTGCACAGCTATGTGCGGGAATTTGGAAATTAGTCTCTGCGGGTCCCACTTTCCTGATTTCGAATCCTAGAAGTTTCCTAATCCTAGTAGGGTTACTAAACCCTATTTCTAGCCTATAAATACACCCTTAAACCCCTCAAATCCTTTCCATTGTTTCTCACAAACCCTAGAGAAGAGAAAGAGCTTGGAAAGGAGAAGGAGCTAGGAAGAAGAAGGAGGTGCCGCCATTACCGTTTGACGAAGCTCTCGCTACACCTATCAACGGTAAGTGTTTGGATCCATCTTCTTACCCTATGATAATTGTGTGGGTGGATCAATACCATGCAAAGTAGGTATTGATCTAAAACCCTAAATTGGCCAATAAACCCTAAGTTGCCGTCAAACCCTAGATTCGAGTTTCGAGATGATATTTATCGAAACGAGACTTGAATGAGTTAGGGATAGCTCTAACTCAAAGCCTAGACTTAGGATGGATAGGAGAAACCCTGAAAATCCATGGAGGATGATCGACGGCAGTCGAAGAACCCATGTATGGTCTTCCGGAGACATACCGGTCGACTATACCGGTTGCACATAGTGCGACCGGTATGTTGCGACCGCTACCTCTCGGGAGGTTATCTGTGGGGGACCGGCTGACCATACCGGTCGCCAGTCTTTCCTACAGAGCTGCGACCGGTACATGCCACCGGTCAGCTCTGTGAGGGTATTTTGTGATCCATGTTGGTTTCCGACCAACATGAAACCTTAAATAATATATTCTAATGAAACCCTAATATTATGTAGGACGCTGTGACTTATTGTTTGGATCTTGCGACGTGGAGCAAGTTATCGAACGAGCGTCAGGTAAGGGAATCGACCTAAACCTAATAATTAATGGACGATAAATCGTTGTTAATCATTGAATATCCGTGATGTGATGTTTGTGCATATTCACATGCCATCCTTTACTTTCGGTTGTTATTATTGTTCATGCATTCATAGGATGTGATTGTTAGGCATGTGATTATTTTTCGTTGGTGTGTGGAGTGGGGCATGGGCCCGGGATCGCTCTTCACACTGGCACCTTTTGTAGTATTCTATCTTAACATGCTTGGTACGGGTGGGGTATCAGGGGAAGATCGTGGTATGTTGGTCTCCGATATTGATGTTGTCCCGACCATCGTTGGGTGGTACTGAGGATTCGAGTCGACGCTGCCTTGTCCACGATGCTTTAGCTCTATCTCTATGCCGTAGGGAGTTATGTTGGGATAGGGTCTACCTGCGTATTGTTTCTATCCTAGTGGGTTAGTTGCGGATAGGGTATCGGGGGAGGTGAGGTTTTGGAGGTCTCCGGCCCGGCCTGCACGCTCTAGCTCTATCTCTATGCCGTAGACGGCTGTCTGGGATAGAGCATACATTGTTGACACATAGGATTGGTTAGTTGCGAGCCCGGTTTGCGAGCCCCGGCCCCGTAGGGGCTTAGGTACTGGTATGGGTAGAGTATCGGGGAGGTGCGGGTATACCTTAGCTCTATCTCTATTCCATGATGGGTGTATGTGGGTTGGTGGTAGAGTGATTATTGTGCGACGCCACACACTCGTGTATAGAGGTGCGGGGGCCACCAAACCTTTCTATAGCACATTGCAAACTTAAAACCGGACCACGGCATAAAATGATTGTTACTCATGCATAATCTTGTGAAATTGTCCGATTGCCTTGCGAGCTTGTGTTGTGTGCACACCCTTTGTATATACATTGTTTTTAGATGTTGATGCAGGATACACCGTGGATGACTATGTGAACGCTCCGGCGTATGGAGGTGTGGCTGCTCTAGATGTGCAAGCAGGAGAGGACGAGCATGACGCTTCATGCGAGTGCCCCTTCTGCGTGTACCTGTGATTTGTTTATTTATTTGTTTCAGTTATCTTAGTTTGATATTAAGTGATGTAAAAGATTATTATTTTATGTTTGAATTTGAATAATGGGATATTTATTTAAATTATCAATAGATACTCAGTTCATTCTATTTAAAGTCTTCCGTTGTATATTTATATTCTGATTGTGGTTATGTGTAATTGGTTTGTATGGGTGGACACGGCCTATTTGGCGAGATCCTGGTGTGAACCGTTAGTTCAATGACGGTTCACTCACACCATTCTGGTTGGATCAGAATTTGGGGTGTGACAGGCTAATCCACGGAGTAATGCCCAATGGGCTTCGTATTTACTCAATACTCAACTTTTAACCCTTTACAGGACAAGGATGCTCACCCTAAATTTTTCCATAAGAGCGGGCGTGACAGCATAAAGCCGTTGTCCAGCACCCATTGAACACACCACAACAGATATAATTTTTGGGGCTTATAATGATGCCCTACAGTTAAATCCCAACCTAGCAAGGCATTCAATATTTTTCTTCTCTTTTTCTTTGCCTAATGCTAGCATACAATAGATTCCCATGCACCATAGACATTCAACATCATTATCCTACTTTAACATACAATGAATTGGTTCAATAAATAATAAAAGAGATAAGAAAATCTCACAACCAATTTTTCTGATAATTGACGATGTTCTTCTTTATCTGGTAGTCGATAAATCCCTTGCCATATGCAATCAAGCTCTTCCAGCCTTCAAGAATACTTCAATGTATCGGCATCAGCATGAACAGCGATGGAGAATGACTGTCTTCAATTCCCAAAGCAAGAAAGATCAACAAAAGGTTTTTCCCCTTTTCTTCAAAAACTCCCTTTCTGCAATTTTTCTCGCGGCCAGCAGTCTCTCTGAACATTCTCAATAGAAAGAGCATTAAAAACCTAGCTCGGTGCAATTTGGATCGTCGGATTTGGCCACCGGATGGCCAAGTTATGGCATAAACAAGTTCGGCCTCTGAAAAAATTCCAAATGGAATCTTTTAAACCCACATGGTGCGCCTGCGACGCACCGTAGCCGCGCCCGCCGTCTGGGTGTCGAAACCTGATTGGCCGAAGAAAGAATCTCTAAAAATGGCCGTTGGATTTCAATCAAAAAGGCGGGATTGAACCAGATCCCTCGGATCTGGATAATCCGCGTCTCCGAAAATTGGAGGTCACGTGATGCGCAGGATTGGAATCTTTTCCGCCGACGCACAATGAGCGCGCCACACTGAATAAGAGCGCCGATTCCATGTGCGCGAAACACCGTTTTAAGCTGTGCCCAGCCAATGGGCTCCTTCGCGGGAGCATCAAACTACGCCGAGTGAGGAACACCTTAGCCCGCCTTCACCAGAACCACAGATTTGGAATCTTTAAGACGTGGCTCCATTTAGACGGCCGATCTCGCATCTTCAACATTCTTTTGTTCCCAAAATGTCCCTGAGAATACAAACAATGGCCTCTGTAACCATTTACACTTTTGTTAAAATTCTGCCAGAGACGATTTTCCAGAGAGCTTTTCTCTCTCCTGGAAAATCGTCGAACATATGGTGTGCGTGCGGGAGAGAAGAACCAACGCGCGCGGGTTGCGAGGCTGGCTGCCTTGCGGGTAGCTGCCTTGCGGCAGGACATGCCTGCGAGCTGGCTGGCTTGCTGGGCAGGACTGCCTTGTGGGCAGGACTGCCTTGTGGGCTGGCCTGCCTTGCGGGCTGGCTGGCTTGCAGCCAAGGCAAGCCTGGCCTGCCTTGCGTGCTGGCTGGCTTGTTGGCAAGGCAAGCCTGGCCTGCTTGCTGGGCTGGCCTGCTGTGCCACTTGGCTGGCCTGCTGTGCTGGCTGCTTGGCTGGCTGACCTGTCTAGGTGGCATACCACTGTGGTGGGTCCCACCTTCTCTCTCCTGGGTCCCACTTTCTCTCTCCTCTTTCTCTCTCCTCTAATTCTTTCACCTCTTCCATGCTTCACAGTACCTGTAACAAAGCTGTATCACCTGTCTCACTGCTATTTCGCCTGTAAGGTCCGCAGACACTCTCTCTCATCAAATTGGACCCAGTTGGCCCAATTTGCCAACAATTACAATATATAGGCCAACACCAGGCACCTGGAGGCTTCACCAATTGCATCTGTTTAACATGAACATCCAGCTTATTTCTTCTATTATACAACTAGAACCGATTAAAAATAAGCCAGTCATCCTTATTTTTCACCTGACACGGTGCAATTAGAGATGCATTTTTCAAATCTAGATCTATATATTGTAAGATAGACCTACCACAGGACTGATCCCCCGAAACATTGTTTGACATAACCAGATTCTTCAAGAAACTATTAAAATCTCTACCATTGACATGTGTACCTTTTCTCTTCCACCTGGAAAATAGGATCTCCACAAAACTAAAACCCACCCATTGTTGGTTAAGAAAAGAAACAAATATTGACTAAACTTCACTTGCGACACAACATGTCAGAAAAACGTGCTCAAAAGTCTCTTGATCTTGCTTGCATATAAAACATCTCAAAACAACTGGAATTTGTGTTTTTTTTTTTTTTTTTTTTTTTTTGTTCTCCTCAGTTGGGAAGGAACTATGAAACCATTTCCTGGCAAAAGTAGCCACTCTTGGGTGAACCTTCTCCATATCAAAGATCTCCAGGGAGACTAGAAGACATCTTTGTAACTCCCTCCATGCCGAGTTTGAATATAAACCGGATCATATAGGTCTGAATGAATCGACTTCAACAAATAATTAGCTCTTGCTCCTTTTTAATAAAAATTTTCTTGGTACTGCTTTTTTTTTTTTTTTTCACAGTCGGATCAATATGATTACCTTTAATGTAGTGTAAAGGCTCATCCATTACCAATCTATTTATCTGTTTGTTGACACCCTGTCCAGTCAGTGCAGTCAGTGTTGTCATTATTGGCAACCCAAGCCGAGAAAGTGATATGGAGGAGAGAGAGTATCTGTAGGACTCTCCGTCAGTCAAGCAGCCAAAGAGAATGAAGCTTAATTGATGAAAAAGTCCATCTGAAGTGGAGAGAAAGAAGAGAGAGAAAATGGAAGAGAGAGAGAATGGAAGAGAGAGAAAGAGGAGAGAGAATGGGTGGGGACCAGGTGGGTCCCACTTTGGGTGGCCAGGCCAGCATGGCAGCCAGCCCAGGCCAGCAGGGGCAGATGCCCACGGGTCCAGGCCAGCAGACCATGCCAGCATGCACGGCAAGGGGGCCATGCACACAAGCATGCCCAGCAACAGCACAGCAGCCCCGCGCGCAAGGCCATGCCGTGCGCAGCAGCATGCCGCGCGCGCGCAGCAAGCCAGCGCCGCGCGCAAGGCATGTCGCGCGCAAGGCTTGCTCGGCAGCACCACGCAGCAGAGCCCGCGCGCTCGCAGCAAGCCAGCGCCGCGCGCACACCGCAAGCCAACGCAAGGCAGTTGGCATGCTCGCACATTGTTCGACCAAATGCCGCAATGAAGAAGAAATCTCGGACCCTACTGGAATCGGCTTCTCTGTAGGTGATACTCACCGGTTACAGAGGCCATTTCTGAAATTGTTAAGGGCATTCTAGTCCTTTCAAAAAGGAGAAAATTCGATATTGATGGCTCGGATCAAGCCACGGCAGCAAGATTCCGAATCGGCGATCCTCAAAAAGGCGGGCTATGGTGTAGCGCAGAAATCACGCTCAGATTCCATCGCGACGCTTTCCATTGGCTGGAGGCAACTTAACGCTGTGACTCACGTCGCATGGAGCCGAGCCCAAGATACACTGTAGCGCGAACATGATACGGCGGCGCCGAAGATTACAATCCGAAGGTCTGTATTGATGCCGAATTTTGTTGACGGGATCTGATCGATCTGACGATCCAGAAGAGATCCCGCCATTAAGAGACCGATCCAGCGGTCTAAAACTTTAGATGCCCTTTCCGCCAATCAGAAGACGACAACGACGTACGTTGCGTCAGATGCGGCGTCGCTATGGTGCGTCGCGGCGCACCGAATCAAGGCTGGAGATTCCATTTGGAATAATCTCACTGGCCGAACTTCTTTTGGCCATATCTTGGCCGTCCGAGCTCCGATTGAGGAGATTCAAAAACTCACGGATTTCTCTCTCCGAGTAGAACCTGTTAGAACGAAAAAAATCAAGGTTTTGGTGAAAAGAGCTGCTGGTTTTGGGGGAAATGGTGCTTTGGAGCTTTCTTTGAAGAACAAATCACTCTTCACCTTCTTCCTTCTGATACACATGGGTATTTGAGCAGTTTGAAGTGAAGTGTGAGTATGAGTGACAGTTTGATGTGATTGATGGTGTGCGAGATGCGTTAGAAGAATGCCAAGGTCCATTCCATTGACGGAGCGTATCTATCACTCTTGGAGAGCTTGGAACATCCATTTGGTGAGAACTAATCTTACTGTGATCACGCCGGGAAGGTAATCACGTACACAAATCCTACTTATTGTATCAGAGATATATGGGAAGGGTTTGTAATGATTTATGATATCCATTTTGTATAACCTGTCAAGTGGGTGCTTGACTGGAGTTGGGATAAGTGCCTCAAGCACAGTTGTAGCTGTGAATGCGGTTGATGTTGTAGCATCGGGGTTGTAGGTGCAACCGTAGCATTTCTGTTGTGTATCGGATATATACGAAACCCTGGTTAGGGTATTGCCCCGTGGAGTAGCCATCACAATGTGTGATTGGTGAACCACGTTATAATGTGTGTCCCATGCGTGTGATTGTGATTGTGGAATAGAAGTTCGTGTGTCGCTGCAGTCCGGGTGTTCACACTTGGCGGACCAAGCCCCCGGTATGGATACCGTGGGTGGGTGGTTGGTGTGTGCACGAAATGTGTTTGAAAGATTGTCCGTGAGAAGGTCTCAAGAAATCAGCTCAAGGCAAAGATAGCACGGTTTGATCAACGGCTCTTAGCGGCCGTGTTCATAGCATCGGGGCAAATTGTTTAGTGGAAAAAGTTTTTAGTGGCCACCGATTCACCCCCTCTCGGTGTCAACCTGGGGGACTAACAAATGGTATCGAGCTGAGTTCCCAAGGGAAGAAGACCGACGACTTCGGTACGAGATAAGATTGAGATTGAGATATGGCTACACATGAAGAACATCATGGGCACAAAGAATTCCAATGTTTGATGGCTCCAACTACAAGCATATGGAAAGTCGGGATGGAGGCTTACCCGATTGCACAAGGATATGGGGTATGGTCGGCGGTGAAAAATGGGTACGGGCACACAACCGAAGATATCGGTGATCTTTGTTGAGATGAAGAAGAGAGAAAATGAAGCTAAGGTCATCACAAGACTTCTAGCCGCACTTTCAAGTAATGAACTTACTAGAGTGATCAGTTGTCCAACATCAAAGGAGATAAGGGACAAGCTACGAGTGTACATGAAGGAGACAAGAAAATCAAGGAGGCTAAATTGCGATATCTGAGATCTCAATTTGAAAGTCCGAGAATGAGTGAAGGTGAGACAATTGAGTTTTACCCGAACGGAGTAAACAAGATCACCAATGCAATCGAGCATTGGGTGAAGAGTTGAAGGAGATTCATGTGGTTAAGAAGGTGTTGAGGACACTTCCAAAATTGTATAATGCCAAGGTGTCAGCCCTTGAAGAAATTGCCACCTTGGATACATTAACCATAGATGAACTGCATGGTATCTTGACCACCTATGAGATGAGAATGCTTGAGCCGGTGCCTTGAGAAGGAAGCCGCTTTTGAAGCTTTTAAAAAATTAAAAATGAAGGAGCCGTGGAAAGCTCAAAAGCTGATGCGAGAGGAGGACACGAGATGATTCGGATGATGAGCTCATAGCTTATCTGGCTAACAAACTCAAAAGGAGATCTGAGAAGTTCAAAAACAAGTCTTCAATGAGATGTTTCAACTGTGGTGGCTTAGGACACTTTGCCTCTAAGTGCCAGAAAAAGGGTAGAGTGTATGACTCTGATGAAGAAGAGTCCAAAGGAAGCCAAGAAAAGAAAGGAAAGAAGAAATTCATTCCAAGAAAGAGAAGTTATCTGTCAAAGCATGATGACCTCTCTGATGAGTCTAAAGATGAAGATGATGATGATATTCTCTTTATGGCAAGATGGAAGAGACTCCTACAGGGAGTGATACAACAAAAAGGAAAGGTGATAGTGTCAAGAAAAGAATTGAAGATGATGACAATCCAGACCTTGAAGCAGAGTTTCTTTCTGCACTTACTGAGCTCAGGTCAGAAAGAAAGAAGAACAAAAACTTGAATGAGCAACTCAACCAAGCAAAGGAGATAAATGCTGAAATTATGGAAACTCTCAGGAAAGCAAAAATAATTGCTGATGAGCTTGACAATGATCTTACACAAAAGACTTCTGAGTGTAAGAAGCTTGAGGAAGTAATTGTAAGACTTATGGCAGATCTAACCAAGTCTACAAAAACAAAAACTTATGCTGAAGCTACTACGAAAGTCCCTCATGTAACCATTCTAAAGTTAAAAGATAAGAATGTTAGGTTACAGGAAGATGAAGAAAGTAGCGATTCGAAGATGAAGACAAGGAAGAAGACAACATCCTTGATGAGATTCCGAGTTACCGGAGATCCTCTCATATTAAATCCGGACTTGGATATACTTGAGCAGCTATCCGAAGCGGATGAAAGAAAAGGGATCCGCAAGTAATCCCATTATGTTTGTGAAAGAAAAGCAGAAGGAGCCACCAACTATGAGAGCTACTAAAGTCAAGAATGATGAAGAGAGTTTCAAGACAGTCAGGCAAGGCAGTCAGAGAAAACAAAGTCGGGCTCGGAGGAATGGTCGGTTTTTTGAGAAACGAGCGGTACGGAGTCGATTCGAGGATACTGTTATGGCTGTAATGCCTATGGACATCGAGTGGCAGAATGTAGAAGACAACAAAGACCTCCAGTGTTCATTGACAGAAACAGATTTGCTCCTCTTGCTGATGAGAGAGTAATATGCTATAGATGTGAGAGACTTGGGCATATAGCCATAAACTGCAAGACAATCCTTCCATCTCAAAGGCAAGCTAAGAGGAAGAAAAGAGAAGATCATCCAAGAAAACCAATTCAGAGAGAAGAAGAAAATGAAATGGTGAGAAATACAAGAAAGCCAATTACAGTGAAAGACAAGGCTACATGGGTGGAAAACCCACAGAAGAAAGGGAACAATTCCTTGTTGGTGCAAGGCAAGACTTAAAGCAAACAAAGGAAAACAATCTCCATGGATTCTTGATAGTGGATGCTCAACACATATGATCGGCAACAAAGAAAAATTCACAAGTCTTGATGCTTTGCGAAGGAGGAACTGTGAAGTTTGGAAACAATGAAGGTGCCGAGTTGAAGGAAGAGGTTCAGTGAACTTTAACAATGGGAAGATAAAGTCCCACAATGTTTTGTACGTTAATGGGTTGAAACATAATCTACTCAGTGTGAGTCAGATATGCGATCAAGGACATGAGATCACTTTCAACAATGAAGGTTTTGTTGTTCGCGGGGTTGGAACAGGAAAGGCAAGTGGGTCTTGGTGAAAGAACGATTTGAAATCAGATGTGTTGACAGATGCCATCAACAAGTGCATGATAACTCAAGAAGATGAAAATTGGTTGTGGCATAGAAGAATGGGACACATTCATTTCAAAAATCTAACTAAAATTAGCAAGGAGCAAGCAGTGAGAGATCTTCCCATCATAAAGACTCCAGAGAGCCATGTATGTGGTTCATGTCAGAAGGGAAAGCAGGCAAGAACTACTTATAAATCAAAGGAGTACCATTCAAGTAAACCACTTGACTTGATACACACAGACTTGTGTGGACCAATGAGAACACAGGCCATAGGAGGTGAGAGATACTTCATCCTATTTATAGATGAGTATTCTAGAATGACCTGGGTGATGTTTCTGAAGGACAAAACTGAAGCTCTTGACAAGTTCAAAGCATTCAAGAAGAGAGTTGAAAATGAGACAGAAACACAATCAAGTGTTTAAGGTCCGATCAAGGCAAAGAATTTACATGGAGTGAATTCTCAAACTTCGCAGAGAAAGTGGGATAAGAATTCAACACTCAATTGCCGGAACACCTCAAGAAAATGGAGTGGTTGAAAGGAAGAACATAATAGTGCAAGAAATGGCTAGAACTATGATGGCGAGAATAACACAAGAAAGCATTTCCGGAGAGAAGGTATCTATCTTTGCAGTGCATATCACTAATAGATGTCTTCTAAGGCCTCATGAGAACAAAACACCTTATGAATTGTGGTTTGGGAGGAAAGCTACAGTGAAGTATCTCAGGGTTTTTGATTCTAAGTGCTACATCAAGCGAAAGGAAAAAAATCTTGACAAATTTGATGACAGAGCTGATGAAGGCATATTCCTTGGGTACTCCTTCAAAAGTAAGGCATACAGGTGCTACAACAAGAGACTAGGAAAAATTGTTGAGAGCTCAGATGTGAAGATTGATGAGAATGTAGGGAATCAAAAGGGGACTGAACCAAAAGGGTCCATTCTTGAAGAACTTGATGAAGATGACACTCTATCGCTTGACAAAGGGGAACAAGATGAAGAAGAATCAAGTGCAAGAGATTCATACCGAAGTGCGAGAGATGGCGGACCAAAAGATAACAAATGGTTGAGAATTCACCCTAATCATCAAGTAATAGGAGATCCAGATGCAGGCATTGAAACCAGAAGGATGAAAGCTACCACTTATTCATTATTGTCTGAGATAGAGCCTAAAACTGTACATGAAGCAGGCAATGATGAATCTTGGTTGAAAGCTATGAATGATGAGCTTGAACAAATTGAAAAGAACAACACTTGGGAGCTAGTTCCTAGACCAGCAGACAAGAATGTGATTGGCACAAAGTGGATTTTCAGGAACAAATTAAATGAAGAAGGCCAGTTGTGAGAAACAAGGCCGGACTTGTATGCAAAGGATATGCTCAAGTAGAAGGAATTGATTTTGATGAGATTTTTGCACTTGTGGCAAGGCGAGTCTATCGTAATGTTCTTAGCATTAGCCGTGCACGAGGGATTCAAGGTTTATCAAATGGATGTGAAATCTGCATTCTTGAATGGCAATTTAGAAGAGGAAGTGTACACCGAGCAACTCTGAAGGGTTCCAACTCAGCAATGATGAAGATATGGTATGCAAGTTGAAGAAGGTTCTATATGGGTTGAAGCAAGCTCCAAGAGCGTGGTATGAAAGGCTTGATACATATCCGCATAAGTTGGGTCTACGAAGAGGAGTTGTGGACAGCAACCTATATGTCATGACGAAGACAGCAGCCAACCGGTAGTTGTGGTCTATGTGGATGACATCATCTTTGGGGGCACCGTGAGAAGCTTTGAAAGCGCTTTCTTGAGAGGATGAGAACAGAGTTTGAGATGTCTATGCTTGGAGAGATGTCCTACTTTCCGGGGCTGCAAATTCATCAAAGAGAAAATGGCATCTTCATCTCTCAAATGAAGTATACCAAGGAGATGTTGAAGAAATTTGTGATGGAGGATCGGTAAACCGGTGGGGACACCAATGACAGTGAATATCAAGTTGAGTTCGAAGATGATTCTCCAACGATTAATCGGACATTGTATAGGTCAATGATTGGCGGTTTACTATATTTGACGACTTCAAGACCTGATATTCCGCAAGCAGTATGCCTAGTGGCCAGATTTTAAGCATGTCCAAAGGAGACTCATCTGATGGCAGTGAAGAGAATACTCAGATATCTGAAAGGCACAACAGACTATGGTTTGTGGTATCCAAAGATTGGAAGTTTCACTTTGACGGTATTTTCAAATGCAGACTGGGCTGGTAGCATTGATGACGAAAGAGCACTAGTGGTGGTGCATTCTTTTTGGGAGAGAGCTTAGTAGCATGGCACGAAGAAGAAACAGAGTCCGTCTCCTTATCTACGGCAGAGGCAGAGTACATTGCGGCAGCAGCTACATGCACTCGGGTAATCCGGATGAAAAGGCGGATGTCGGATTTCAATGTTATCTGTGAAGAACCGGTGGTCATCAAATGTGATAACATGAGTGCCATCAACATATCCAAGAATCCTGTGCAACACTCAAGGACCAAGCATATTGACATCAGATATCATTATTTGAAGGAGAAAGTGCTTGAAGGGGAAGTGAGATTGGACTTTGTTCCTACAATAGATCAAGTGGCGCACATCTTCACCAAGGCTCTTCCAAAAGACTCTTTTGAGAAACTCGGAGCTCGGCTAGGAGTAGTGACTTTGAGCACATTGTAGATGGCGGATATGTAGGGGGAGTTGCTGACTACATAGCATCACCTTTCATCCGTAGGATTGGAAAGATGCGGGGGGCACTCCTACGGTGTGGGCTATGTAGGGGAGTTGATATGAAGGGGGAGCTCATTCAGCCTTTGGTACTTGTTGTCAAAGGGGGAGAAGATAGCATGGATGGGGAGTTTTGATTGAGTTTTGTTGCCAACAATTCCAAAGGGGGGAGATTGTTGACACCCCGTCCGGGCGGTCCGTCGGTGTTGTCATTGTTGGCAACCCAAGCCGAGAAAGTGATATGGAGGAGAGAGAGTATCGGAGGACTCTCCGTCGGTCAAGCAGCCAAAGAGAATGAAGCTTAATTGATGAAAAAGTTCATCTGAAGTGGAGAGAAAGAAGAGAGAGAAAATGGAAGAGAGAGAGAATGGAAGAGAGAAAAGAGGAGAGAGAATGGGTGGGGACCAGGTGGGTCCCACTTTGGGTGGCCAGGCCAGCATGGCAGCCAGCCCAGGCCAGCAGGGTAGATGCCCACGGGTCCAGGCCAGCAGACCATGCCAGCATGCACGGCAAGGGGGCCATGCACACAAGCATGCCCAGCAACAAGACAAGAGCCCCGGCGCAAGGCCATGCCGTGCGCGCGGCCAATGCGGCGCGGCGAAGAGCGCCGCCCAGCGCAAGGCATGTCGCGCGCAAGGCTTGCTCGGCAGCACCGCGCAGCAGAGCCCGCGCGCTCGCAGCAAGCCAGCGCCGCGCGCACACCGCAAGCCAACGCAAGGCAGTTGGCATGCTCGCACATTGTTCGACCAAATGCCGCAATGAAGAAGAAATCTCGGACCCTACTAGAATCGGCTTCTCTGTAGGTGATACTCACCGGTTACAGAGGCCATTTCTGAAATTGTTAAGGGCATTCTAGTCCTTTCAAAAAGGAGAAAATTCGATATTGATGGCTCGGATCAAGCCACGGCAGCAAGATTCCGAATCGGCGATCCTCAAAAAGGCGGGCTATGGTGTAGCGCAGAAATCGCGCTCAGATTCCATCGCGACGCTTTCCATTGGCTGGAGGCAACTTAACGCTGTGACTCGCGTCGCATGGAGCCGAGCCCAAGATACGGTGTAGCGCGCACATGATACGGCGGCGCCGAAGATTACAATCCGATGGTCTGTATTGATGCCGAATTTTGTTGACGGGATCTGATCGATCTGACGATCCAGAAGAGATCCCGCCATTAAGAGATCGATCCAGCGGTCTAAAACTTTAGATGCCCTTTCCGCCAATCAGAAGACGACAACGACGTACGTTGCGTCAGATGCGGCGTCGCTATGGTGCGTCGCGGAGCACCGAATCAAGGCCGGAGATTCCATTTGGAATAATCTCACTGGCCGAACTTCTTTTGGCCATATCTTGGCCGTCCGAGCTCCGATTGAGGCGATTCAAAAACTCACGGCTTTCTCTCTCCGAGTAGAACCTGTTAGAAGGAAAAAAATCAAGGTTTAGGTGAAAAGAGCTGTTGGTTTTGGGGGAAATGGTGCTTTGGAGCTTTCTTTGAAGAACAAATCACTCTTCACCTTCTTCCTTCTGATACACATGGGTATTTGAGCAATTTGAAGTGAAGTGTGAATATGAGTGACAGTTTGATGTGATTGATGGTGTGCGAGATGCGTTAGAAGAATGCCGAAGGTCCATTCCATTGACGAAGCGTAACTATCACTACTGGAGAGCTTGGAACATCCATTTGGTGAGAACTAATCTTACTGTGATCACGCCGGGAAGGTAATCACGCACACAAATCCTACTTATTGTATCGTAGATATATGGGAAGGGTTTGTAATGATTTATGATATCCATTTTGTATAACCTGTCAAGTGGGTGCTTGACTGGAGTTGGGGTAGGTGCCTCGAGCACAGTTGTAGCTGTGAATGCGGTTGATGTTGTAGCATCGGGGTTGTAGGTGTAACCGTAGAATTTCTGTTGTGTATCGGGTATATACGAAACCCTGGTTAGGGTATTGCCCCGTGGAGTAGCCATCACAATGTGTGATTGGTGAACCACGTTATAATGTGTGTCCCATGCGTGTGATTGTGATTGTGGAATAGAAGTTCGTGTGCTGCAGTGCCGGGTGTACACACTTGGCGCACCAAGCCCCCGGTATGGATACCGTGGGTGGGTGGTTGGTGTGTGCACGAAATGTGTTTGACAGATTGTCCGTGAGAAGGTCTCAAGAAATCAGCTCAAGGCAAAGATAGCACGCTTGATCAACGGCTCTTAGCAACGAAGTGTTCATAGCATTAGGGCAAATTGTTTAGTGGAAAAAGTTTTTAGTGGCCACTGATTCACCCCCCCCCCCCCCTCTCAGTGTCAACCTGGGACTAACACTGTTCAACTTAAATATGATCAAATATCAAGTGCCATAAATATGTAGAGTTCACAAGAGCACGTCTAAACGAAATTTAGGATATGTAAACTATTTTCTAACTATCACTACAAGAATGTGGGTCTGCGGCAGCATTTTTATAGGAGTGTTTTCTCGAAAACGCTGTCGTAGTGTATAAAGCAGCGTTTGGTAAATGTATACAGTGGCGTTTAATAAGAAACGCCGTTGTAGGTTCGTAGGTCTTATATTCCGCATTATCTGGCGGCGTTGTTAAGAAAAGCCGCTAATGAATATACTATGCCGGCGTTTTCTAATAAACGCAGACACATAATATTTACACAGCCATTTGCTAGAAACACCGTGATTCATTGCCGACGTTGCCTTTAGCGGGTCACATGCTGCGTTCGAGGAAACGATGGTGTATCCTTGTTTAGTATAGCTACGCCGGCATTTACAAACGCCGCTATAAACCTATATTCTTGTAGTGCTCCTGAATCAATGAACTTTCCATTATTTTGAATAACATCTTTTAAGTTAAACAAAAGAGGATATCCAAAAGAAATCAATTTTAAAATAGAAATTAAATTTCTCTTAATTTTTCACAAGAAACAAAAGTGTTGCCTCTTTTTAAATCCAAAATGGAGAGTTCCTATTGCTAATCCTACTGCTTGTGCTCATGTCTCCGTTTGAAGACATATTTCTTGTTCACGAAACCTTCGTCTTCTTCAACCCCTGCATTATATTGCAAACGTATGTGGCGGCATCAGTATCCACACATAATGAGGTAATTGTCCCACCAACAAATTAAATTCAATAACTCTCTCTCTCTTTTTTTTTTTTTTTTTTTTTTGGGTGTGCTGAAGGTCAGATGTATAGTCAAACTAAAATAAAGTCGAAGATACAATAAAAAGAAAGAGAGAAAAAAAACCCGAAACCACCCTACCTGCGATTTTCCAATGACTACTTTCCATAGTAAAAATAATTTCCTTTCCTGATATGTTCTCTCACGAACAAGCACCACAATTGATTCACAACCCATAGAGACTTGTAATCACAATCCTTCTTAATGTCTGCAAACATACCACAGACTATTCTGACACTGCAATTATAATATCCATTTATCCTTCTTTAGATGTGATTTGAGTATTTTAAGATTCAATTATTATGCCTTCTTGTCTTCTTCAACACCTGCATACACATAGATTTTACCCCCCCCCCCTTCCCCCTTTGGGCTTCTCCGATGGGGGCTGCTACCCCTCTGGTTCCCTCCATGTGAGATCCCCCCTGTCGTTTTTCTATTCTCATGGAGAACCCTCTCCCTCACCTCCCTTCCCTCTCAACCCCCTCTTCTATTGGACTTTGTGTTGTCATTGTTGGCAACTTGATAGACATGACAGAGTGGATGAACATTCAACTAGAGAAATGAAGAGAGAGAGCGTCAGTGCAGTGACAGAGAGTGGATTGTGTTTGTGCAGTGGTTGAGATGAAACAACCTCGTACGTGTGTTCTACAGTGCTCTATCCCTTATAGTGTGTTTCAAATTACTTGCAGTGAGTAGAAGGGGATTCTACATTGTATTTGATGAAAGAGATTGTCTGTGGGCCCCACATGTGATGTGGCAGAGTTTCTGATTACGTGACAGTGATTCTAGTGTTGAGGCAGTGTTACATAGTGTTGCGGCATCTTCTGAAGCATGAAAAATGAAGAGAGCATGAAGAGAGAGAAATTAGGAGAGAGATTATAGAGAGAGAAAGAGGAGATAGAAAGTGTGGGTGGGACCCACTGTGCCAAGGTGGCATGCCACCATGGCAGCTAGCTTAGCTGAGGGTCGAGGCACCACAGTGGCAGCCAGTAGCACCATAGCTGAGGCCAGCAATGCAAGCAAGTGCCACACAGCCAAGGCTAGGTAGCAGCCTCAGGCCCTGTGCCGCGCACAACTGCAGCAGCAGTAGCCACATGGCCAGCACAGCAAGGGCACCATGGGCACCATGTGCAGTGCCATGGCATGCCTTGCAGCAGCAGGCCCGCAAGGCAGCAAGGCCCATTGCCACATGGTCGTGTGCATGGCCCCTAGCCACTCCCCAAGCAAGCCCCCATCACCTGTTTGATAAAATGGTCAGAGAGAGAGTCGATCCATGGTTAGAGAGAAGTTCTCTCGGGAAGAAAATTCTTCTACAGGGTTCTGTTTGATAAAATTCAGTCACAGAGGCCATTTAATATAAATACAGGGGTATTTTTGGCATCTAAGAAAGGAGAAGATGCGAGATTAGCGCCCCAACTAGAGCCACGAAGGCTAAATGCCGATCTAATGGCCTAAAAAGTTGAGGTATCCAGTGTATCTATCTCGACGCGTCAAGATTATATCGCGCTTAGTATGATTGGCCGAATGCAACTTAAATGATGCATCACAGCGCATGAAGAATGTCCCATGATTTGGTGATGCGCGTTTATGGTGCGCATCGGCTCAAATTTAGATCCAATGGCCACCGGCTTCTCTAATCTTTGGAGGCGCGGTATATTCAGATCCAACGGATCCTGTCAAATCCCATGCTTTAAATGATTATCCAACAGCCAATAGCAAAGATCCGTGATCTACCAATCGAAACTCGACAACACATATGGCGGGCGGTGATTCCGTGTAGCGCGGGCGCACGGGAACGCTCCAAAAGACTCCATTTGGTTTAATTTCATTGGCCGAACTTCAAACCAACATAACTTCTTCATCCGAGCTCCAAATAAGTCTGTTCAACTTGCACTTTCCATATTTTTGGCTCCTCTATTTGTTGGGTGGTGTTGGGAGTTGTGAATACGAAAAAAAAAATCAAAAAGAGGGATGTGAAGGGGACAGAGGGTTTTTCTAAGGCTTCGTGCCCTATGGAAAGATCAATCACCAACTACCTCTTCTCTGCACGTCAATGGAGTGTCAAATCCCTATGAGAGGTTGGTAGAACTTTTGTTTTTATATCTTTGATGATTATTGTTTGTGAGGGAGAAAAACAAGTGTGGTGAGCAAAAGATTTGTTGAAGATTGAAGTTTCTCCATTCTTGAGGGCTGTTTGAGATTCCAGTGGGCTATTGAATTTTTACAGACATCTCCAGACACAGAAAAAGCATTGGTTGTAAGATCCACTCAACTTTGCATATTGTTTGTTTCTCAAATTTATTTGTTAGATATGTGAAAACTATTGAATACCTAGCTAGCTGTGGGTTTCATTGTAGGACAATTTTATAAGCCCAAAAATTATTATTTGCTTCCCGTGGGTGCAGGTTAAATGTGGTGTGTGCAGCATGTGCTGAACACTAGCTGTCATAGCTTGAATCTTGGTATTGTTTGTCCTCTCAGTTTTATGCTAGGAAAACCTAGGGTTAGTATCCTTGTCTGTAAGAGACTAAAAGCTATGTATTGAGTAAATACGGAGTCCGCTGGGCATTACTCCATGGACTAGCCATCACATATTGTGGTGGTGAACCACATCCCTATGTTCATTGTTTTATTTTTCTGATATATTTTGGAGTACGTGGAATGGCTTATAGGGTGGGTGTGCAAATCTGGTAGACCTGACCACTAAGTAATAGCGAGGTAGATTTGTATACGCTTGTGTATGTGTTGAATTTTTGGTTTTTTATCAGCTCTGGGCAATATTAGAAAGTTAAGAAAAATCAGAGAAAAATTTCAGACACTGATTCACCCCCCTATCAATGTCATCTCAATTTCATCATCTTCTACCTCTCCTCTTTCAGCTCAAGACTGCTCTGGTTATCTTGAGATGTTCCCTCTTCTAAACCCCCTCAACAGATCATCTTCAGACCCATCTATGCCCCTCCTGACCTCTTCTTTTACGAAATCCAGTCGGAAATCAGCTTAGAGTTCCCATCCCTTCTCTAAACCGAGTCCCATGGTTTTTCCAAAACCAAAATCTTAGATTTATCCCCCCTTTCCTCTAAAGATTCAAGGAAGATGGGTGTTTGTTCTCAAGAGGCAGTTGCAAAGGAGCTAAATGAGTTGAAGAATATAGTAGTTGGATTTTCCATAGGGAAGAGGCCAAGTTTTAATCTCGTAAAATCTTCTTTGCTTAAGTAATGGAACCTTGCTAGCTTAGTGGAATGCTTTCTTATCCTCCTCGCAGGGTTGTGTTCTATTTCTCAAATGAAAAAGACCGGTAGAGAATACTTGATTTGGGAATATTTTTCGTCGTCGGCAAGCCAATCTTTATAAGACAGTGGAAGAGGGAGCTCCACACCGGTGCTCTTGGTCTAAAGTCTATCCCTTTATATGTGTGTGTGTGTGTGTGTGTGTGTGTGTGTGTGTGTGTGTGTGTGTGTGTGTGTCGATGTGTCGAGTGTAAAAAAAACTTGAGGAGGCTGTTTTGATTAGGGATGATGCAAGTATTGAATATCATCAAGTGGTGCATTTTTAGTGAAAGCCTACATATTGTTTTTTTTGCCAATTTTTCGGGCATAAGAAGGGGAATTGCAGTTTTAGATCAACGACAGCTAGGGAGAGTCATTCTGCAGGTTTTTCTGCTGGCCAAAAAGATCATGGTCAGCCTGGCCTGGGCTGTGACCATTTGTCTCACCAACTTTGACCTGATCCTTAGGTGTCGGCGCTAGTGAAGGGCAGTCCTACCTTTACTGTCGCTAATTGTTCTACCTCATTCGGGTGGAGAAGGAGATGGGTCGGGTGCTGGGTCGACCTGGTAAAAGAGCCAATAAACTTGGATTTTCCTTGGGTAGGGCTCCGTGGGAAATTCAAAATTTCAAATTGTTGGGTTGTGTCTTGTAGTCTATAGGGTCCACACTGTTACTAGATTGTATTTGTATTAGGGTCTACTACATGTACGGGATAAATATGTAATTATGTGAGAATTAGGGTTTCTAGGGATCCCTATATATTGTCTCTGTGGGAAAAACCCTAAGCAAGGCTGAGTGACAACTATAAGGCTGACAGAGGAGAACACTCTGTCAAGTGGAGAGTTATAGAGGTTTTTTGGCAATAAAGAATTCTATTTTTCTCCGTGGACGTAGGCATCCCACAATGGGGTGTTGAACCGCCTTAATCTTCGTTTTTTTCTTTCTATTTGCATCTCCATTCCTAACAAGTGGTATCAGAGCAAGGTTTTTTTGAAGAACAAAGGAGGTACGCAGTATGAAGAAGAAGAAAAAAAAAGTTTGTGGAATAGGGTTTCTGCAAGAAACCCTAATATAATAAGGCTTAGGGTTTCGTCGAGCTCTAAGGTCACTGCAAGAGGTGCAGCGTCTATGTCCAGTATGGAAGTGACAGCTGGCACCGGGATATCTTCCGTGGGTTTGCCTCAAGGAAGAGAGACGTCGCCAATGGTTGCAGGACAGTGTTTGTCGAACTGCTTTATGAATGGTGGATCTATGGGAAGGATATCTGTTCTGAATCATAGATCGCAGGTTGTTATGTCGTCGTTGCAGACCTGCTCCATAGTTAGCGAAGGTTGGTTGAAGCTGGTGAAGATCCGGATGGGATCGAAGTTTGAAGGTGTCATTCTGATGATAGTACTCGCTGTGAGATCTATCGGCAAGTCGACTGAATTGACTGAAACGGTGGATTTGCCGTTGGCTGGAAGTTTGTTGCAGGAGGAGAGCTTTGCTGGGCAGGTGTTTTTGAGATCTGACTTTCCAGGGGAACGTTCTGCAGGGAGGTTGCAGACAACCTTGGTTTTATGCAGTGGCGGATCACATGAGATACCTCTATCGGTGGGTAGAAGATCAGACCTGGGAGCTGGAGGTATTCCAGAAAGATGCGATCTGTTATTGCATGTGGTTGCACAGCGAGGTTCGGGGTTGAGATTCTCTTCTCAAGCGACATTGCTTGAGGGTAAGCCGGTGGTTTCTCCAGCAGGTAGTTCGAAGGCGGCGACCACGGGGAACCAGAACTTAGCTATGGTGACTATTTCTCAGCCATTGCAGCGGACTAAATATGTGTTGAAACTGTCGATTTCATGGATACAAGGAAACGATGGTAGAAAATGTGGGAGGTGTTTTGAACTGATGAGCGCTGGAAGTGTTGCAAACCAGCAGTTGCAGCGGTGTGGTGATGGTTCAGTTTCAAACACCATATGTGCTGAGCAAGGACGATGGAGTCATGGCCGTATGTGCAGGTTCTGGGGCAAGAGATAGACGGCTCTGCTAGATTATAAAAAAAAAAAAAAAAAAACAAGATGCAATGATTACACATCTTGTTTTTTTAACTTTCTCTTTCTCGGATTTCATCGATCACTTTTTTTTTAACAAAAAAAAATAGTGGGTTGTTTATCCATGATTGAATGTAGTGGGGTTTAGGTGGACTCAGCCAAGTTGACAAACGTTTGTCGGGGATGATGGTCGGTGAGGCTAGTAAGCTGGCAGTAGGGCTGCTCTTTGGTTTTGGGTGTCGAACACAGCAGTAGGATGGCTCAAAGCTTTATCATATGCGGTATTCTTGCTCGTGGTAGGATCACATGTGGTATTGGATCCTTACAGAGAGGATAGTCAACGATGGCTGGGAGACCTTGATCGGATTGATGAGGTGATGATAGTTGTTCGTGGATCTAGTCGGATCAGAGAAGTTTTCTCTGGGACCTGACAGCGGGTTTGAATCCCAACACGGTGGGCATAATGGGCAGTTGATGTTGCACCGTGGGTTAAAGAAGGACTGACGGGCTGCAGCGAGGAGTCGGTTCTCTAGGTCTGCGCTGGAGGTGAAGAGGTGAGAGGCTCGTATTCCAGGTGTATCTGGAGTTGCAATAGACTGTGAGTGATGTTATCTTTTTGGTGATGTTGTGGCAGTGGAAGAGGTAGAGTCACATCATTCTGTACGACGGTGAGCTGTGCGGCCGGGATACCCGGATGGGGTGTGGGCTATGCCCGTTTGGGTCTAGTGGTTTGGCAGAGACGGGTTTACAGACTCAACGTCAACGGGTTCTTCTTCAAGGTGGTTGGTAGAATTCAAGTCAGGTGGAGATTTGTTGGGTTGTGTCTTGTATTCTATGGGGTCCACACTGTTACTGGATTGTACTTGTATTAGGGTCTACTACATGTACGTGATAAATCTATAATTATATGGGAATTAGGATTTCTAGGGATCCTTATATATTCTGTTGGAACCTTGGCCAAGTTGAGCTATTGAGAGCAACTTGGTATGTGTTGTCATTGTTGGCAACCCTGGTAACCTAGTGATATGGAAACCTAGTGATATGGAGGAGAGAGAATGTCAGTAGGCAGGAAATGTATCCAGTCAGCAGACAGAGTGGGTCCCACTGACAGACATGGTGACTGGGTTGGTGCAGTGACAGCAGGTGATGAGAGAGACCAGCAGAAGAAAGAGAATGAAGACCAGAAAAAAGAGAGAGAAAGAGGAGAGAGAAAGAAGAGAGAGAAAATAAGGAGAGAGAAAGAGGAGAGAGAGTGGATGGGGACCAGGTGGGTCCCACCTGGGGTGGCCAGGCCAGCATGGCAACCAACCAGGCCGGCATGGCCGATGCCCGCGGCACCAAGCCAGCAGCAAGCCTCGCAAGGCAAGCCAGCAGCAAGCCTCACAAGGCCAGCCAGCAGCAAGCCTCGCAAGGCCAGCCAGCAGCTAGCCCCACAAGGCCAGCACGCAGACAGCCTAGCAAGGACATGCGCACAGCTATGCCGCATGTCAGCAGGACAACAGCAGCACCCGCGCGCGTCTCGCAAGCCTCCTCAAGGCTTTCCCCGCATGCGGATTAGATGTTCGACGAATTTCGGCAAAGAAAGGCCGACTCAAGACCCTACTGAAAAAATTTGGATTTACAGGGCATTACCACACTTTGTTCAGGGGTATTTTGGTCCAAGAAAAAGAAGAAGATTCGAAATCGTTGAGCCAGATTGAGCCACGCCATTCAGATGCTCATCCAATGGTTGATATCAAGGCGGGCTATGGTAGTTCACAGGCGCTCCGTCAAGATTCTTGCACGAGGCCTATGATTGGTCAGATACAGCTTAAAAAGGTGATCCGCGCCGCATGGAGAGGAATCCAGGATTCGGTGAAGCGCGCATATGGTTCGTCGGCGCTGCGGATCCCAATCTGATGGCTAATATCTGCTTCGAGATCTGCTGACGGGATTTTAAAGATCGGAAGGCCCAGAGGCTTTCCCGCTTTCATCTGACAGATCCAGCAGTCCAAAATAAAAGATACCATCTGCGCTAATCGGATCTCGACAACAACGTACAGTGGGACAGCAGCGGCGGGGCTACGGTGCTTTTCTCCACATGGAATCAGCTCTGATGATTCATTTTGGAATGTTCTGATTGGCCGATCTTCTTCTGGCCATATCTCAGCCGTCTGATCTCTGATTTGAGCGTGTAATATATCAAACTGAAGGGAATTTGAGGAACAGGCCTTCAAAACAAGTTTGGGCTCGAGAAGAAGGAGCTGAAGCACGATTTTAGGGAAAACACCTTGTTGGAGCTTCAAAGTGCTGAGTTTTGACTCCCATCTTCTCTGTGTGGCCATTAATGCCTCATTGAAGCTAGGAAAGAGTACTGGGACAATGCATTGAGTGTTCAGTGGAGTCATGGTGATGAAGAATGACCTGTGCAACCAGTGAAGAGATCGATAAGCTTGCACAGTGAGCTTTACACTAGCTGTGAGCAAGACGGGAAGGTAACTTCGCTCTAAAACCCTCACTATGATGAATGTGATAAATGAGATGGGTTTGTAATTATTAAATGATTCATATGTATAGCCTGTCAAGTTGAGTCTTGATAGGTTTGTGGGTAGTAGCCCATATTCAAGTTCTAGCTTGTCTTACCTGGTGGTGTAGCACCTTACTGTTGTAGCAGTCAAAAACTACCAATTAATGTTGTGTATTGGGTATAATACGAAACCCCTGTGGACTAGCCATCACAATGAGTGATTGGTGAACCACATTACATCCTGTGTTGTGAGTGTGTATGAAATTGTCTATGAGTATGGAATAGAAGTCTGTGTGCTGCAGGTCTGGGTGTACACACTTGGTAGGCCAAGCCCCTGGTATGGATACCTATGGGTGTGTGGTTGGTGTGTGCACAAAATGTGTTTGATAAATTGGCAGTGAGAAAAGTTAATTTGACAGCTCAAGGCAGCACACAGTAAACAATAGTTCTTGGCAGTAGGCTCCAAAGCAATAGGCAAAATCATCTCATTGGAAATATTTTTGAGGGCACTGATTCACCCCTCCCCTCTCAGTGACTACCTGGGATCAACATATTGTCTCTATGGGAAAAACCCTAGCCAAAGCTAAGTGACAGCTGTAAGGCTGACAAAGGAGAACACTTTGTCAGGTGGAGAGTCTTAGAGGTTTCTTGGCAATAAAGAATTCTCTTTTTCTCCGTGGACGTAGGCATCCCACAATGGGGTGTTGAACCACGTTAATCTTCGTGTTTTTTTTCTTTCTGTTTGCGTTTCCATTCCTAACACAAACTTCCCTTTATCGTGGCTCGCAATGACCTTCCTCCTGATTCTTCTAAGCATTCATCTAGTGCATCTGTTGGCCACAGGATACCTGCTCCCCCTACATTGCTCTTGGCTAACTCCTTTAATAACTTGCAGTCTTTGTCGGATGATCTGGTTTCTACTTCTGATGGAGAGAGAGATGGCTGCCCTACCCCATTGGCCCCCTTCCTCGACTCCTTCTGCCTTTGTCTCGGCTGACCCCCTTTCTGTTGCACCTGCTGTATCAGTGCAATGTCTACAGTCGTCGGATGTGGACATCCCGGGGGTTGCTCCTATAACAGTCCTTGTTTGCACGAGCCATCCCCCAATTGACCCTCCCTCCAACCAATAGCTATCTCGTTGCCGAACCATGCAGCAGCTAGTCCGCAATGCTGTCAGCCACCTGGATTATCCTTCTGCTTTCTCTTTTTGCCCTTCTTTGTCGTACTCGTAGTTTTGTTGTGGTATGAAGTCCTCTACTTCCGTGATCCCCCCTATGGCATGTACCTTCAATCCCATGCATGAACTCTCCAGACCTTTGGATCTGACCCTGCTGGCATCCGTCCAAGACTTCTCTCTCTATATTAGGGAGGGGGATGATGATTCTCTTCTTGAAGAGTCGTGGTATACTAGACCTAAGGATAATACATATCAGTACTATTCCTCGGATGAAGAGAGACAAGAAGTGGCCTAGCTTGTTAGGAAGATCTCTAACTCTTCTTCTGGGAAACCCCGCACAGAATTATTTATTAAGGATTCCTCTGGCATCAATATCGCGATGGAATGGGACGGAGTTTCCAAACTAGAGGAAGCAGTTCTTAAGTTGTAGCTCTAAATTATGTTCTTGTAATGGGTCCTTGATTTCTTGTCTGTTTCCTTGGGGAGGGTGCTTGTTCCCTCTTCTTTGGAGGTTGGCCTTGGGCCTTGTCTTTGTTCTTTTTTTTGTTGTTTTGGTCCTCCATTAGGGGTTCTATTTCCTAGTGGAGGTGTGTTTGTGCTCTCCTTTTTCTTTAGGGTTTTAATAAAATATCTACTTACCACCCCCCCCCCCCCCCCTTCCCCCCCCCCCAAAAAAAAAAAAAAAAAAAAAAAAAAAAAGAGATTCAAATTGAATCTTTGTACACTATCATTGTATATATGGCAATATGCAAAGAAATGTAGAATAAAGGTAGGAAATCCTTTGAAGGATATTGTTCTATCAAATATACCTCAAGAGGGGCATATACGCTGCACTATATAATCTTTCATCAGGTAAAGAAACATCGTTAATGCTTATGGCCCTATAGAGATGGAAGCTTGAGGCACCCCTCAATTTCACCTCCAAACCATTATGTTTTTTTTAATCTTGTACATAAGTAAATACCATCATCTTCTTTATGTATTTTATCTTACCATATGGGAATGCCTAGATGTTAATCCTGTACTTTGTCACTTATGATTTTTTTCGTTAGAAGTCTCTACTGATGACAATGTCAAAGGTAGAAACTCTAATACTTCACTGATCATTAGCAACAAAAAAAACATATAAGTAAATACCAGTTAAATTAGAGTGTCTCAAGTAACTTCTGTTTTTTATGTAGTTATTCAAGATTACTTATTATTAATTATTTTGAAACTTAATAATTCATTTCTAAATTAGAATAGCTAAATCATTACGAATTGAATCATTACTGAAGACACATTAGCATTTGACAAATTAAGACTGCCAAAGTTTCCGTCAAACTGCAGCTAAAGACCCCTTTTCTTGTAGTATACAATTTTATCTTTACTAGTTTTTCCCAGTTGTTTCACTATATGTTTAGGCATGAACTCCTGATGCTGCAAGTTAACTGACAAGTAGGTCTAACATATCTTCTTCTTCTTTTTTTTTTTTTTTTTTTGGTTGCTTCGTGTACTGGTTTTCATCCCTATGTTATGAGTTAATTCATTTGCTCTAATGCTTTCTGTAATTATCTTCCAGTTTTTTCAAAGATAACTTATAATAATATTAAATTGCATTCTGTAAAAAACATAAAAACAAGAAACTCCAAATGTTAAGGATCAAAACAAGAAAAGGATATATTCTCCCTCTTGGTTTCATTTAACTAGCCTAGAGGCATCGGTTTGATAGCTGAGATGCTCGGCAAAACTGCTGTTAGGATCGGAAGAACGCAAACAAACAAGAAGCACACGAAGAATTAACGTGGTTCAGCACCCCATCGTGGGATGCCTACATCCACCAGAGAAAAGAGTGACTTTCTTCTATTCCCAAGAACAGTCTACAGAATTCTCTACTTGACAGGCCTATCTCATCTGTCAGCCTTACAGCGTTCCAGCTATCTACTGTCTGAGGAGAATCCTCTACAGCCCTTGTAGCCTTACTTAGGTTTTCCCACACAGAGACAATATATAGGGAAACCTAGAAACCCTAATCCCACCACAATTATAAGTTTATCCCCGTACATGTAATAGACTCATACCCTAATACAAATACTACCCCTTATAATTATGTGGACCCCACAGAATACAAGACACCAACCCAACAACTGCATGTACAGAAGGAATTCTGCAATTAAAGGTCGAAATTATCAATTACTCTCATAATATAGTATTCCAATTAACTATATTATGGTATTTATTCACTTGCCCTTTTCTTGAACTTCAGATCTTACTGTTCACCAACTCATTTAGAAGACGTCTACTTTTATATGTTATTTATAAATTGGAAGTACAGATTCAAGTTAAAATTGTTTGTTCCAGACCACATGTTCATCTTGTGATAATTGAATTTTTTTTCTCCCCTCTCTCTCAAGGCTGCTAATATTCATTCCAATGAGAAGTTCAGAGCCTCACAAGATGATCTATAGATACACTCAAACATAAGTTTGAGCACCAAAATTTTAGGATTTATAACCTTTACTCAGTACTATCTTCAGTCCATCAAAATTTTGTCAATTGCTGATGGAGGACTAAAATTATTGAAAGAGGTGTCTGGCCTGAGAAAAGGGAAGGTTAGTCCTCTAAAATCTTAGGCTTTTGTGACTCTTAAGGAAAGGTGAAGAAAATTGATTTTTTGTGTGAATTGTTAATCCATCAAAATAAGGCATGCTTATATGTTTTTATGTCAACAATTGCGCCAGCATAATCACGTACACATCAAGAAAGAGTCTAAAGACTGAGTTCTTAACCAAAAATGAAAGTTCTAGGACCTGAATGACCATTTTCATAAATGAAATTGATTTCACAAAGAGGGCAAGACTCTCATCTTTCTTAACTCATGATGTCTAGAGATCCTGTTGAGATAAATACAGTCTTACTCTGATTAAACTATTGGATAATTGAATTCAATCATATGTTACAGAAGATCTCTGTCTTAAATAGAATAGATGAGAACCTCCACCCCTGTGCTTATGCTCCACATGAAAGTCATCATTGATCCTGCCAAAAGAAAAGCTGGGAAGGGGCTAAAATGAAAAATCATTAAGATGTACCTGAAAATAATATGTTAGAACTCAATAGATTTCAGATCAGAAAAATGCCGTTGACAGCAACTCATTCATCAACAAAACTTTCAACAAACTTCCAATGGAACTCCCAATTATCACAGAATCTGAGGACCCAATAGATTACCTAACTGAAAATGCCATGGACAGCAACTCATTAAGGGACAAAAGTTTCTACAAACTTTGAACGGAGCTCCAATTTTCTCTCAATTGTTTCTGCAAGAAGAGAATCCTAGAGAACATAATCTGAGAATTACAAATTCTGCAGTAGTACTAGCCAGGAAAGAGTGGTTTGTTAAAATTCCTTAATTACTGCAAATACAAATATTTATATACCTGCATATGGAGAAAATGAAAACATAGGTATAGTTGACATGGATTGATCTTGTCTTCCTTACCAATCACATAACAAGTAATTCGAATAAAAATAACTCTATTTTGGTATGCTTCATATATGATTGCATGAAATTAACCACGGTGCAAGTGAATGGCAGGACAATTCTCCTTTGGCAAACAGAAGTATGCAGAAGCACAGTCTCACTGCCAAAGGAGGATTGCACTGTTATTCATTAACCCCCACATATGCCTTGTGTCCTCAAGCCATGGATGAGTACTTGGAGTTCCTCCATGAAATTTATAGTCTATTTGGGTTACAGCTATCCATATGCTCTCTAAAAGAGTAGCATATGCTGGGAATAATTCCAGTGAATTTTCCATCTCACTTTTCTCTCTCCTCCCCGCCCCCTCCCCCCCCCTTCTTTTTTTTCTCTCTCTCTTGGGGTCACAGGTAATTGCCTTGAGATCCCATGACCTATCAACCTCTTTAATTTCCTAGGGTTAAAAGATATAAAGTCTAATATTTCAAAAGATGTCACATTAGGCTTTTGGTTCATAATTTTAGTTTTAGAGTTATTAAATAAAATGGCTAGTTTCTCCTCGATATTCATTTTAAGTGATGGAGGACTGTAATAACCGGAACATCTCGTTCAAATTATCACCCTTAATGTAGAGTGTGTGTACAAGAATTTAAATGCCATCATATTGTTGTTTAAAACCTATATATCCAGATATACAAGCGAAAAGGAAGAATTAAGTCCTATTTATGAAAAATAAAAAAGCCTCTATTAATTAATACTTTTCATACGATCCATACCTTCTTTTTTATTATTATTATTATTATTATTATATACCTTTTTTATTAGACTTTCAAGTTATGTATCAGAAGCATTTCCTGCCTCAAAGAGCATATTGACACGCATTCGTACCATACTAGACAGACATGCATGTTAGATACAAGAATGTCGACATATATGTCTAATGTCGAAATATTGGACATATATGTCTAATGTCGACATATATGTCTAATGTCGAAATATTGGACACATGTCATTCACGGATGTATTTAATAGAATAGGAATTTATATAAATAGTTCTGTAATAGTAACATCACAGATATAATAGCATTTTTCACTTCTGCAGATTCCAGAAGTCACTACAACTCTCTGATTTTCTCTGCCTTAGTTTCAATGTTTGACAATGCACATACATTTATGGATGCGGAAATCATTACATGCATGTGTATATAGTGCAACCCCAACGGCCAAGACAAAGGACTTTAGTTGTCTGTGCATCTCATTCCTCCGAAAAAAAAAAAGACCACCTGTGGAGAAAAGAAGAAGCAAGAAGATGACAGATGAGAGATTATACCCTAGGATCTACCATCTTTTGATTTTTTTTTTTCTTACCTCTCTCTCTCTCTCTCTCTCTCTCTCTCTCTCTCTTCTGTGGGAACTTGTTGGGTGTCTTACTGATTTCATTCTGTTGACATCGCATTCTTACTCTTCTTTATACTGGACCACAGTATTGACAGCAGAGTGCAATCCAGTCAAGAAAAGAGGAAGGTTAATTACCACGTGGGGATAGGATCTTGAACTTTAATTTACCTCTCTTTCGCGTGAAATTGTTAAATGGGCACACTGCCACATAGATCTTGTTCCTCAAAGATATTCCAGTGACTTTTATGTTCACTAAAGGACACCCCTATACGAAGAAGGGGCTAAAGCAGGAAAGGTTGAAACAGAAAGATCCACTTTCCAGAACCAACCAAAGAAGATAAGATAATGCACCCAGTATATGATGCGCTCTCTTATTTAAAGCATGCTAGAATTCTATAAAAACCCATCATGAAAACTTCATTTACTCAAGCCTCATACGCCGTGCCGAGATGAATTACTGGGCAGTTCTTCTTTGGCAGGTGGCTACTCTACCACTACCAACATGAATGCTTCATACGGTGTGATTAGGGAGCTCATTGCCAAAGGAGATATGCCCCGCAATTTAACTCTGCAGTCATTTTTCCTGTTCAGTGTATATGCAATCGTTTCTACTGTCAGCTAACTTTAAGAGGTTAGATTTTCTTTTCTCAGAGTGAAATGCAAGTTAAGAAGCTTTTCTCTTTCATGTTTCCAATTAGAACACTTCATGTTTTGATCTGATGGTTCAGTTCAGAGTAGGGTTGGAGCTGAAACCATTGTTTAAGAAAGGAGTCTTTGCTTAGATGTGCATTATAGTTTTTCACGATACATATTTGTTTTGCATGGTTCCTTTTCAGTATTTATGCAGAGTGGCCAAAACTCGAGAGGAATAAATTTCCATACTCCCATTGGATGAAACAGTGCCTTCTTTTCTTTTCTTTTTTTCTTTTTTTAATGAAGTGTATGGTTGGTTGGACTAGAAACACAAGCCCACTTTCACTGCTTTCCCCTCTCCCCTCCTCCAAGAAAGCCCTCAAAAACAAAAGGAAAATTAAGCCTATTCCCATGGCAACATCTGGTGGGATGCTAGATATTCTAAGTTATAAAAAAAAAAATCAAATCATGAATAATACTTTGACTAACTTATAAATTGACTAGATGCACTAATATATCGATGTATTGCTATACGTGCACAGTGAATGACAGCCGCTGAATATTCCTCATGTCGACATGAGAACATGAGAGAATTATGGTCCTCAGAAGTTGTATTGTAATGCAAAATTCATTTTCTCTCATCATGCTAATCAAAGCTTAGAAGAGTTCATTATTGTGGAAAACCTTTTAGTTTTCCTTTGTATTGCTTTTCATGGATTAGATATTCACTGATACTGTTGTATAAGTGCATTTTACTGGCAATCAAGAACCGATACAAGATATAGAGAGGGGAGAAATTTCTTATGCATAGCAAAGAAGGTTGAATGAAATTGAACAAATCTTTTGTATAAACCTATAAAGTGCAGATGGACACATTAACCTGAGCGAAATTACAACAATCTGATTTGTAAATGCATCAGAATATATTTTTCTTCTTCTGTTTGCCCCCATGGATTTGCTTGTATAGGGTTTGCCTTGAGTAGTTTCTTCTTCCTTTGGCTGGACTATCTTACAGTTGCATGCTGCATTAGCTAAAGCAATCGTTACTATGCATGCGTATTCTCATTTGCTGATAATCTAGTTTGTTTGTGTTCTCTTTTTCTAAAGTCTAGTAAAATAACTATTTATTAAAAAAAATGTATTAGAATATAACCTGCCATTAGACATGAGTGATTCTTTAGCATCTTCAATTAGTGGAATAGTAAATAAAAACTAAAATTGTCCATTACATTAAAGAACCAAATAATATCATCACCAATTATTTCTTTAGCTCTTGGGTTTTTTTTTTTAGAGGTTTGTCTCTCTGTTGATGGTAATGTTGAAGATTAAGATTCAAGTCTTTTTGTGTATTTGAATGGTTTTCCTATCTTGCACATTTCTTCATATATTCTTTGATTTTAGCCCAAGAAAAATCTCCAATGCTCTTTCTTTTTTCTTTTTTTATATAAGAAGAAAAATTAGAACCAAAGCTTGCTAACTGAAATCATTCAAAAAAAGAAAGAAAGAAGGGGCCCGTGTCAGGTGTAGCTACTACGTCCGGATGCGATAGATGAGATTTACTCCTTTCAGACTAGGGCAGCAGTAGAACGTACCTTGGCAACGATTCCCTCGCGGCTCCCTGTCAGAACAATGCGGCTAAGCGTGCATTGGTTTGAACATGAGAAGTATCATCATAGAATAAGAGGAAGGGCGCGTTAGCACATCCACCAAGCAACTCCATAGCGCGCTAGCGCGCCAGAACAAGCAAGCAAGGGATGAGCCCAATGGAGAGTCAGGCGCGCGCCAGAACAAGGCGACCAGAGGGAGGCTACCTGTAGCGCCCTAGCTGATCTACGAGCACCGTTGCGCGTTTGTGATCGTAGACCACCCTGGGTAAGGCTTTTCTTGATGCGGGGGGTGGGGGTGGGGTGTTAGGGTTGGATGAATGTGGTTATTGAGTTTGTAATCTTGCCTTATAACATGGATGCAATTGTTAGACTGTAAATGGGCCACAAAGGTTGGCTAAACAAGATTGATTCAGCATGCTTGACTGCCTCTGTAGGGTCATACGATAGAATCCCACCACACATGAGTTGTAGCCTCATCAGAGACCATGAATCTTTGTTGAAAGACACCAACCCTACCACCATACTTTATACCACCACAGCATGCTCCGACTTGATGCCAATGACCCATATAGGATCCGTGCGCTAATGCCCATAAAGACTTTCACGATTTGATGGGTTCTTGAACTTGGTCGATCTCTCCCCAGTTGCAGCTGTAACAATTCTCAAAGGTTGGTTAGTGCCTGAATGGTTCCCTATCAACCCTCATTCCTCAATTGCTCGCTGACAGTGTGGGAATACCTCAAAACTCCACCAATTGCAATTAAGGAAAGAGAATTGGTGGGGAGCATGGAGGGGAACAGCAGACAATCTGGACAGGAGAGATTGGAGAAGAAAGAGCTTTCGCCTCAACTGACAGAAGAATCTCCCATGATGACAACACTACACAGACGCATAAGTGTTCTTAGGAAGTGGGTATGGTAGGGAATTGTCCAAGAACGATGCTGGAAGCAACGAAGAGGAGGGCTAGAAGAAGAATTACTATCCATTCGGAGTCTCTTCATTCGATATTTATTGTCATTAATAAATTAGAGATGTAATCGATGAAAATCCGGAATGCAAACCGTCTAAAATTATCTGGACTTGGGCTGAGATTTTTGGAACGCATGGATAAAAATACATTTTTAAGTAACAAAAATAATGTGTGGTATGTATTCTTATTCTTTAATCATGGAATCCGACAACAGAATGCGATCCATTCTGGGATGTAATATATTGCCTATTCTGCATCTTGAGCTCAAATGGAAATGTCTTGTTCTTTAGTCAATATTCATTCAATAATAAGAATGTATTCTCCATTCTAAAAATGCATTCGAAGACTAAAATATGTGCATGTTGTAGTATGTTGCTTCTTTTTTCTTTCTTTTTTTGGATACAATGATACTATTGTTTGCTATATCAATTCTTATTGTTTTTCATGTGTTTAATTATTTCGCAGAATTTTTATGTTGAAGAATTATTTCACAGAATTTTTATATTGAAGTGAAAGGGAGATATCATGTAACAATGGAATGTGAAAATTTCAAAAGTCAAAGGACAAATCCGAGCCATTCATTTGTTGCTGGGAGAGTACACAATAATGTTTAGAATCCTGATACACATGTATAGACATGCATGAGATGGTATTTGATTTAATTAGATCCTGCTTGACACGTGGTTAATGTAGACCATATTATCTCTATCCAATGGTTAGAATGGACACATCATTTGACAGCGTAATAGATGCTTTGTGACATTTAGAAAAATGACATACCTTTGTGACAATAAATAGTTTGCTAAAATGAAATCATATTATTTCTGTTTTGTATTGACATTTGGCTATTTGTTATGGATTAAATATAGAATGAACTAGTGATCTTTAGGTAAAATTTATAATATTCTGATGCTGAATCTTTAGATAAAAGGCAAATTCAATTTAATGTGTGTAAGACAATGCATCAAACTCGAACCCGCCCATCCCAACCCAGCTACCTTAAGCTCGGACTGGGCCGAACTGGACTTTGTTGGGTTAGGTCTTGCATGTGAATTTAAGGGTGCCAATTCTAAACTGGAACCGATAAACCAAAACGAAAATGGTTGGAAAAAACAAAATCGAATCGAATTGAATTGAATAGTAAGTAATTGGTTCGGTTTTGGTTTTAAAGTCTAACCATCGGTTTGGTTTCAACTTTAATTGAAAATCTGTCGGTTGCAAACAAATAAACTGAATAACCGTTAAATTACTCGATTGAATGTTATAATATCTCTTATTATCCCTTTCTCTTGTACTTTCTCATCTCTCATCGCTGTTTATTTCTGTAAAATTTAATACCCTTCAACACTCTTTCAACTAGATTTTGCAGATTTTCAACCATTGATTTCTTTCTGTGTGTGGGTGGATGGATGGGTGGTGGGCTGTTGTGTTTTTATGCAACACCAATAGGAAAAGACTGGAGGGGAAACCTATTAGGAAAAGAATAAGCCGAATACATTATTAATTGGTTTCAGTTTGGAAAGTTGAAACAGATTAATAATCATTTCGATTTCATTACATTTTGAACCGAACTGAAATCGGACTGATAAATTAAAACCGAACCGATTGACACACTTAAGCAAGCCCAAGGTCTGGCTGGGACGGGCTTTGGGTTGGGGACTTCATATGTTGTACTGGGCCCTGGCTCTGTGAAGCGGAGCCCAGCCTGCGTAGTTGCATTCTTTAGACTTGGCGTAGCATTTGTTAAATTTGCAGTGGTCCTCATGCTGTTGAAATTTGAGCCCATATATACTTTCTTCATATAATTTTAAGATTATTTCTCGCATCAATCTGGTTCCAATCAAACAAAAGCCTATATAATGAAGCATTTTCCCTAGTGGGGCACTCTGTCAAGCTCAAGCCTCTTGTGAAGATCTTCCATCTTCCGGATATCCTTTTTCCTTCTCCCTTTAGAGCAGTTTGGAGTAAACCTCCAAGCAAATTGACGGCATGAACAACAACCACAAAGTATTCGAGGCCTGGATATGAATACAATAGACTTACCCAAATCTCTTTCCCTCTCTCTCTCTCTCTCTCTCTCTCTCTCTCTTGTAGGGCTGCAATAGGGTCAAGCTAGATCTGGTTTTTTAAAACCCCAGCCCAATCCTGAGTGGCCTTAGCATGGCCTAGGCCCAGCTCATGTAACGCCCCCAGTCTAGGATTTAGGGCCAAAAGTGTCACATGAAGAATCGTCTAAGTAACAACTAGGACCATAGTATAGTTAGACACGCACAAATATCACATAATATTGAACAGCGGAACACATAGTGTATCATTTTTTCATGTTCTTCAAACACACACACTCACAATTACAAAGGCCTATTGCACTATTTGGTGATAGAAGAAAAATATATACAACATCATGCTCAAAATTTGTTTACTTATTTACAATGGATGATCCTAAGGATTCAAGTGCTTCACTCCTCAGAGATTTGTTCTTCACATTTTGGCATAACTTCTTGGCTTTCATTTTCTTCCTCTGTAACATTATTTAATATGGGATGAGCTCGACGGTTCAATGAAGAAAAACTATATACTTACATAACAAACAAAAACAGAACAACATAACAAACACATATAAATGATCATAGTCATAAACAAAACAATAGTAAGCAATTTCATAAACAATTAAAATGTAAATAATCATGAACCACTCATTAAACAAGACAACTATAAATAAATACCAAATTAATTAATTCTAACAATTTACTTTATATACATCCGAGGCTCGGGGTATGTGCTTGCTGTAGTGCATACAAATAGTTAAGCCATGATAAGCACATTTCCTCATGGGGTCCTTGAGTTGGCCAGGCTATCATGGGGTCATTTAAGCTGACCAAGCTATCATGGGGCCCTTTAAGTTGACTAGGCTATCATGGGGTCCTTAGGCTGACCAGGCTATCATGGGATCCTTAAGCTGATTAGGCTATCATGGGATCCTTTATGCTAACCAGGCTATCATGGGGTCCTTAAGTTGACCAGGCTATCATGGGGTCATTTAAGTTGACTAGACTATCATGGGGTCCTTTAAGTTGACCAGGCTATTCTATCACGTATCTCCACTCATTACCTAACCCCTTAATGAGAAGAGGGCAGTAAACACGGAGTTTTAACATTTATTTATTTTTATTTCTCAATTACATCATCATACATTTTTTAGCCTACTAGCCTAGTGCTAGTGGCTTGTCTGATTCTTCCATTGCATATACTATCACATTGTCATCACATTGCCATGCACACTGTCTTATTACCTCATTTTTCATGTAATCTTTTACATCCTCATAATACACACTTCACCTAAAATCATGCATCCGTATTTATCAAACATTGCACCCCCATAGCTCTTAGCTCATATTACCACATAAAACAACAACAAATGTAAGTAGATAATTCTTCTCATAATACACACTCCATATAAATTCATGCATCATTATTCATAAAACATTGTACACCATAGCTCATATTATCATATAAAATATCAAACAACAAATGCAAGTAGATAATTTTTCCTCATCTCAAAAAGTGACCAACTTGAAATTCTAGAATACGATCAAAACTCACACAATGGTAGTGTTGCCTACACAATATATGCAAAGGAATGTAATAAAATTTTCATTTAATAATAATTTTTTTTTTTTGATAAAACATCACACATTCTCTCTCTTATCCCCTCGGTTTTCTTTCTTTTCTTCTTTTTCTTTTTCTTTTTTTCCTTATTTTTCTCTTCCCCGTAATTCTCCATTCTCTTACCTTTCTCGGTTAACCTTTCCATCTCTCTCTCTCTTTTCTATAACTAACTTTCTATCTAGTTTCTCTTTCTATCTTTCTTTCTCTCTCTGTTATAGCTGTTTTCTTTCTATCTAGTACTTCCAGTTTCCTCTTCTTCGGGTTTCTTCTTCTTCATTTTTTTTTGTACAACTAACTTCATACATCTTCCTATCTTTTCCCTTTCTTTCCTATTATCTTTCCTCTCTTCCGTTTATGTAATCGACTCCCTAACTATAATCCGCCATTATTTTTATCCTTTTTCTATTTTTAGCTTAACCAGAAAACATACATAAAAGTAGTAATCTTTTCCAATAAATAAACTTAAAAAAAGTTGAATTTTGAGATTAAAATCCCTATTTCTTGTCATTCATTCCCTCTTTCTACAAACGTTTTTTTCCTTTTGTTTCTTAAACTGTCTGTTACAACCTTCTTACCGATCCCTCTCTCTTAATGCCAACTCACCCTCCTACATGCCTTCTTCTTCTCTACTTTTATCTCTGACCGCCCTCTTTTGGATTTAGATTTGCTTTGTTTTATTTATTTATTTATTTTTATTTAATCTAAACACTTGCCACCTCAAACCCCACGTTTCTTCTTCTCCTCTATCCTTATCTCCAACCGCCTCACATCTTCTTCCCTTGCGATTTGGATTAATTTTTGGTTTTGTTTTTGTTTTTTTATTAATTTATTTAGAGCCACCTCATCTTCTACGTGTCCCTCCTTTATCTTTAACCTCGTTTTTTTTTCCTAACATGACATCTCATCCCCACGTTTCCTTTTTTTTTTTTTTTTTTTTATCTCTAACCGATTCCTGCAAATGGTCATTTATTTTGTTTTGTTTTGTTTTGTTTTTTTTTAAATGCCACCTCATGCTACATGTGGCATTCTCCCATTTTCATTCCATAACTTACTCCCATAATTAATAATAACCATAAAAAAAAAACGTACTTTATCACTTCATATTTTATATAATTAATTATAATAATAACATTAATAATAATAGTAATAATAATAATAACATATTTACACACATACCACACCTATATAATAATAATATAATATTAATAACTTTGGAACTTACCTTGACTCGTAAGTTACCAAAATGCCCCTCAACTACTGTCTTTCGTAGATAAGCCCTGTAATGAAGGGAAAACTTCCTCAATTCAATACCGTTGGAAATTGGGGTATTACACCACCCTTACTCAGGGCCTGAAAAATGCAACCCAAACATGCACTTAAGGTCAGGCCAGGCTGATCATAATTGATCATAACCATGGGATGGGGGAAGGGGGAAGGGGGAAGGGGGAAGGGGGATGGGGGATGCAGGGGTTGGGTCTAGCCGAGAAGAAGAAGAAGAAGAAGAAGAAGAAGAAGAAGAAGAAAAGACAGGGTCGGGTTCAGCCTAAGGCCTCAACTCATGGCCATTTGGTAAGGGTGTTAAGCAAGTTTATTATCGGTTGAATGGTGTGGTGTGGTGCATTGGAGGGTAAAATCGAAATCAAACCAATTAAGTAAATGGTGTCAAAATTTCAACTAGAATCGATTATTAATCGGTTTTGGGTATCTGATTTTTAATTGGTTTTCATTAAACAATTTTGTTTGCGGTTTATAGACTGTTTAACGTATCGATTCCCCTAATCAGTTTCTAAATGACTTGGTTGTCATTAAATGGTGTAGTTCCATTAATCAGCTTCCCCAATATATAAAAACTATTATATAACATATCATAACAGTTTAACTACAAACTGATGCTTTCCTTTTTTGTTCAAATTTGACTTGTATGTTCATTAAATACCATTTTAAGAACAAGTCTTAAAAAATTTTCATGGATTCTAAAAGAATTGCCACCTTTTTAAATTAGACATTTGAAACTGAATCATTGTAAATCCAATGATATTCATATCCAAAGGTTTTTGTTGAGAACTAAACCATCCAACACAGGTAGGTGGTCTCAAGAAAAAAAGAATATGTATTGAGAGAGAGAGAGAATGAGAGAGAGAGTGTCTTAGGTTAAGTACTTAACATTAGACGCTTAGTTTGGGGTTAGGAAATAAGAATTTTTATAATAAAAATTAACCGGTTTAAACGGTTCATAAATAATTATATATGTATTCCCGGTAAATGGTTTGAAAACCCATTCCCAAATGTAAATTGCTTTCCATGAGTCAATCAACCCCATCTGTATATATATATATATATTTTTTTTTTTGGTAATAAATCAACCCCATATTCACATTACTGGTAATCACGCGTTGAACTACCAAACGTAGCCTAAATAAATCATTATTCCCTATGCTAATGTAAGACCGGATCTTACTATATCATTGTACGATGAGTTCCGTGTTGCTCCCGCTTCAGGCTTGTAGTTTCGTGAGACTGTTGGGCTCAATCTTTTCATGCTATCTTATCTTGTCGTTGATCATATGTTAGCTCGGATAAGTGTTAGCAGAGATGGAGAAAACCATTGTTTCTGCTCCCATGTCTACTGTCAGTAAATTTAACGGACCAAGAGGATAGACTCCCCGTAGATAACCTGGAGATTGAAGATGATGATTCAGTAGTAGTCGACGACGAAGCTGTAGTGGCTACACGTTTCATTCCAGAGCGCACTCTAATTGGAAAAATTATTTCATGCAAGCCCTATAGAAGTCAGGCGGTCACCGACCCATTACCTGCAGTCTGGAACACAAGATATGGAGTCCAGGTTACATTTTTCGACACCGACATGTTCGTATTCCGTCTTCAGCATGAGCTTGATGTCGAAAATGTGATCCGTGAATCACTGTGGTTAGTAAGAGGAAATTTAATTATCTTAGAAAGATGGAATGAAAATCATAATTGGAGCTTCGATCAGTTTGATATTTGGACGCATCTTTATGGAATTCCTATTGAACTTATATCTGAGGCTTTGGTGTTTCGTTTTGTTTCCAAAGTTGGTAAACCATCCATTATTACTGTGGTTGATGGAGTGATTGGAGGAAAACTGATAAGCTTTGTGAGAGCAAGAATTTCCGTTAAGGTGCAGCAACCCCTTCGAAAGTGTTTCAATATCAAGAGGAGACAGCAGCCAAATCAGAGAGTGGTTGTAAGGTACGAAAGACTTCCCTTATTTTGTTGTTACTGTGGAAAAATTGGACACGACCGTGGGCATGGCATGGCATCAGCTTATTTGATGATTGTAAAGTGCATAAAGAAGATCATGGTTGCACATCTGTTAAAATCTGATGGTTACACATCTGTTAAAATCTGCCCTCAAGCTCCTAAGAATCAATTCGATTCTGATTTAAAAGTAGCAGTGCCGAATAGCCGTTTTATTGAGAAAGCAAAGATTTTGTTCTCAAATGAAGATGGATTGTCGGAGAATCCACATGTGAGAAGCTCTGCAAATCTGGTCGGAGATAGAAGAGGAGAAGACGAAAGGGCAAAATTCACTTCTACCATCAATTACAAAGGGCACGTGGAACCAACATCCAAGAAGAAAATTGATAGAGCTTCGACACATGGCAAGGAGTTAATGGAAGATTGTAATAGAGATGATACTCTTCGGTTTCAACAAGTATACTCAACCGACCTTAAATGCTAATATAACTGATTCAATTTCCAACATGCATGCGCCGACTGCTACAGTAGATACCCAGTTTACACTCCAACAGCAAGCGGCGATATCAGAGTTGATTATGAAGAACCCTGATATTGTAATTGAATCTTACCCCTATGATGTCAGAGGTGTGTATTGGTGCTACCGAGATGAATAGAACCCATTTAATGGTCACATAATTCAGAGCATATACCATTGGATGTTAATCGGAACCATCTAGATAATCCCTCAACTCAACAAAGTGCAAAGGGAACCAAACCTTCTCTTAAAGAAATTGATCATGTTGAAGGCCAGGTAGATTATTTTTTATCATTTGGACCCGTAGTGGTAAGGGAGAATCAGCCCTACACATGTCAATGAAGCTTTTAATCTGAAACTGTCAAGGGTTGGGGAATCCCTTGACAGTTTATGCTCTGAAGAAACTCCTTCAAGGAAATAATCTGGATATTGTGTTCCTAATGGAAACTAAGAACCGTAAGGAGAAAGTGCAGTTGTCATTTAAAAATCTCCAATGGAAACATTCTTTTTATGTGGAACCTGAAGGTCTTTCTGGAGGCATGACAGTTATTTGGAGAGAGTCTTTGCATATAGAGATCCTCGATTCTTGTTCAAGATACATTGATTTGAGAATTACTAATCCTTCCTTCCTTTCCTGTTACATTACTTACATTTATGGTGAGCCTGCAAGGGAATGAAGATTGAAATTTTGGGATAATTTGGCCGCAAAATTTGTTAACCAAAATGGTGATTGGATGTGCAAAGGTGATTTCAATTCATACATGGGCTGGCATAAAAAAATAGGAGGAAATCTCGATTCAGGCAAAAAATTTAGCTCCTTTAAAGCCTTTATCGATTCTTGTCACCTCATGGATATTATTCCTTCTCAAGAGCCGAAATTTACTTGATATGATAGAAGGGGTGGAGATGATAATATAAGAATTAAACTCGATCGAGCTTTCTCTAATTATGGTTGGAGATCCAGATTTCAAGATTCTTTGGGTTTTGTTAAACCTTCATTTAGATTGGATCACAACCCGATTCTTTTGGACACTTCTGGAGGCAAGTTTAAAGGGATCAGGCCATTTAGATTTGAAGCCATGTGGCTTCTTCACCAGATTATGGGAATGTGGTTGAGAAAGGTTGGAACCCCCTTCTTATTTGGTGGGTAGTACTAATTTATCTCCCAGACTTCAAAATTGTAGGGATTCTTTAAGGAGATGGAATTGGGAGTGCTTTGACAGAGTCCAAAGCAATATTGTTTCTCTTCAAGAAAGATTACTTGAGATCCAGTGTAGGCTTTCCCATGAGTACGATATTATGCATGAGATGGAGATTATCAAGGAGCTTGATAGAGAGCTATTAAAAGAAGAGACAATGTGGCACCAAAAATCCCGTATTAATTGGCTGAAGTGCGGTCATTCAAACATTAGATTTTTTTCATGCTTCCACAATTCAAAGGAGAGGCAGTAACCGCATTACTCACATCAAGCTTCCTTATTGGGATTGGATGAATAAGGAATCCAATATTTATGGGGAATTTAAAAGTCACTTTGAAAGGCTTTCTCCTCACTATTGCCCTTCAATTTACTCAACTGAAAGTTTCCAATGAGGATAATGTTCTCTTACGTAAGATTCCGGATCCTGATGAAATCCTCTCAGCATTGAAAGCTATGTCTCCCCTCGAATCCCCAGGCCCTGATGGATTCTCACCAGTATTTTTTCAAAAAATTTGGGAGATCACCAAAGATGCAGTTATCAAATTTGTTCAGGATTTATTCATCAATGACATCCTTCCACATGTATGAATGATACTTATATCTGTCTTATTCCAAAGATCAAAGACCCTGAATCCGTCAAAAATTTCAAACCAATAAGTTTGTGTGGTGTGTGCACAAAAATCATCTAAAAAATTATGACCGTTAGATTGAAACCCCCTCTGGATAATATTGTTTCCCTTTTCCAATCGGCTTTTGTTCCCCATAGGGTGATCTCACATAATATTATTATTGCCCGTGAAGTCTTTAACTCCATTAAAATGACAAAAAAAAATGGAATAAATTTCTGATGACCATAAAACTAGATATGCAAAAAGCATATGACAGACTTGATTGAAAATTTATTGAGGCCACCCTTCTCAAGCTTGGATTCAGTGCAAGATGGGTGTCATGGGTCATGCAGTTGATTTCAACTGTTTCTTACACCCTTCTCATTAATGGTGCAAAACGGGACCATTTCATACCTTTTAGGGGGATTAGACAGGGTGATCCCTTGTCCCCCGCATTATTGATTCTTTGTTCTCAGGTGTTATCTGCAAAAGGGACTGTGACTGGAATTAATTTTCATAAGAGATATCAGTCCATCAGGCACTTATTATTCACTGATGACTATTTATTATTTTCCCAAGCTAACTTGGGTCAATTAATGGGTATAAAGAACTGCTTGGAGATCTATTGTAGAGCCTCTAGACAATGTATAAATTTGAAAAAGTTCATTCTTACTTGCAGCCCTAATACCCCCACTAGAATTAGAAAGTGGTTTTCAAGAGTTATTAAAATTCCTTGTGGGAGTGAGCTTCCATATGAATTTGGATCTTTAAAAAAAGAAATTTCTAATTCCATTCTTGATAGGACTTTGGCCAAGATTAGAGGTTAGAAGGAAAATATGCTTTCTTTTGCTGGAAAAGAGGTCCTTATCAAATCGGTTGCTCTCCCTACACAAATTTTGCAGCCTCTCACTTCAAATTGCTAGCCTCTATTCATAAGAGCATCAAGCAAGCTATGTTTGAATTTTTGTGGAGTAATGGTGATAATAAGAAAGGTATTCCTTAGGTTTCTTGGAGAATAATTTTGAAATCTAAAGAGAATGGTGGGCTGGGAATCAGAGACCTGTATTTGCACAACAAAGCTCTTCTTGTGAAGATAGCGTAGAGACTCTTAAAAAATCCAGAATCTTTTTGCGCTAAGATATTAAAATCTCTTTACTTCCCAAATAATGAATTTCATAAGGCTAAACTTGGTAACCGCCCATCATGGGCTTGGGGGAATATTTTGGAAGGAAGGGAGTGATTGAGAAAGATCTTATTTGGCATGTTGGGAGTAGTAGTCATATCAATATATGGCAAGACCCTTGGATGCCAAAGCTTCCAAACTTTAAGATTATTCACAGTCCAAGGGTATAGTCCGATCGAATTGACCGAATGATATACATTGTTAAAGCTTTAAGACACCATGAATTAAACTATAGAAGCGCCAAATCCCTTACACCCCATCACGGAAATCACCTCTAATATTAACATGCATGAGGATGTTTACCTACTCGTGATTGAAAAGAGGTGGAGCAAGCACCATCGTTATTTTATCTTAGATTAGTGATGATTTACAAAGAATGTAAGCATTAGTATGGTTATGTTATATAATGCTATTTGACCTCGAACTTCAACTCTTAGTTACTCATGTTTTCAAATTAATGCTCTTGATCTTTATGCCTATCTCTCTTTATTTACATTTTGGCAAGAACCCACTATAGCCCAATTACAAACCGGTTAGCCTGATTAACATAAAATCGTTTATGGACCGAGATTGATCGGACTGAATAAAAACATGTCCATGCTTCACTGATGAGTCATCGATTAGCTCCTATCTCTCTTTATTTACACTTTGGCAAGAACCCGTTATAGCCCAATTACAAACCGGTTAGCTTGATTAACATAAAATCGATTATGGACCGAGATCGATCGAATTGAATAATAAAATGTCCTGCTTCACTGATGAGTCATCGATTAACTAAATGGGTAACCATATGCGGGTGTTAAAATGGTGAAGACCAATCAAACCCGCTTAAAAACTAACCGATATCAACCAATTGACACCCCTAATGGGGGCACTAGGGCCCTAAAATAACTGAGTTAAAATATAATAATAATACAACGAAGAAGAAAGTGTAAGCTTAAAGCCTTAAATCAAGATCAAACAATGAGTCAGGATTTTCTGTCAGAGAATTGGCAATCCAATAAGGAAATTTTTACTGACATTGATCTAGTGATATCAATGATTATTGTTACCAACATCCGTGTTGTGGGATCATGCAGAAAATCCTCACCACTTTCTTCTCAAAAACCAAAATGCTCCATATTTTTTAAGGTTTTGTGATGGCACATTGACATTTCAGGAAAGGAAATTGATATCAATGGGTCATTGACACAAGCCAATGTCGAATAGACAAACCATTCTAATAAAGCATCCGAGGGTAGTTTATGAGCTTTAGAGCGAATTTTCTTAACGAGTTGCGGCTTCTAGAGATAACTCTGCGCATAGTGGAGAGGCAGTAAGAAATCATAGTGAGGATGAATTTTCCGGCTGAAATTTGGGTAGAAATTGTGTATACGGATACAGATGTAAAGTAAATTCGTACCATAAGTATTGAGGAATTTAAGTTTTGCTTTGATTGATTGCAGGGAAAATTAAAGAAAAGGGATATGAAAATTTTTAAATTTAAGATAAATATTTTTATAATCATTATAACACATGACTATCACATGGTTAAGTGAGGGAACTCCTAATCATTCCCTATTTAGTTATTAATTTTTCTTTTACTTTAGATCTAAATCCTATACATTTATAAAGTAAAATATAAAATACTTTTAAAAAGTAATATTAATAAATATGATAAGATATTTAAGTAATTTATACAATCAAATTGGATGATGATTATAAAAATTAATGGAACCTTTGTAGTTCTTCTGATTTAACGTGATTACAGACAGGACAATTTTTTTTTTTTTTTTTTGGTAAGGACAGGGAGGATAAGTAGGTCGCATATTGTTAGCAAATAACACACGTTACTTGGGTCATATTAAATATTTGGAACATTGTAACTAAGGATTAGTTAAGTTTTTATTTATGAGATCTGGCGGTTAGTTTGGCTAATAAATCAGCAGATTTCTTTCTATAATTAATACACAAAATAATAATAATAATAATAATAATAATAATAATAATAATAATAACCCACCAGAGGATTAAGTCAGGGGCATTATGGTCCTAAACAGGTTGTGGATCTCCATAGTAATGGTCTAACGTCTTAGGTCGCCGTAGTATGCAATACGGTTTCTCCATCTTCAATGTGATATAAATAGTCAAGTATTCAAATGGTAAAGCTGTCTGATAATTAATTGTACTGTATATTACTCTTTGTACTTATAGCATATTATTTTTACATTGCTCGGATATCTGAGACATTCGAAAGCCATCCTTGGACCCCAATCTGACCTTTTCTTTTGATTGGTTTCGATTCATTGTAGGGCAGGTCTCCTGGTTGGTCAAGATTTCAAAAAAACAAGTGGTAAGGTGATAAATGAACTCAAACACCCCTCCAACTCCAATAAAATAAATAAATAATAAATAAAACTGAAACATTCTATTCTTTTACTATTCAATTCTTTTTATTTTCATATGAAAAATAGTGTATACCATGAATAGGACCCATCATGTATCATTTATTTATTTATTTATTTTGCTTGAAGATCCTATATATATATATCGAGGATGTAGAAGAGTGAATAACAAAATTGAAATTAAACTTTATCTTCGACATTGCCATCATCTAAGCTCAAGCCAACAAAATCAAAACATATAATTTTCCCATAAGAGATCATCTTCGTCATTGTCATCCATAGAACTCTCAAGACAGTGATTCTAATGATGCATGGCAGGTCTTCGTCTTGATACGAAACAACTAAAAAAATTTCTCATTCCAAACATGGGCAATCCTAACACAGAAGGCCACCTCGTCAATACAAAGCAATAGTATCTCTGTTGAAAATCTTCCAAATCCATTTTGCTTCCAAAATGATCTACCCGGGACCTTTAAGATTGAAAACAAAGACCCAAAATTTTGAACCAAACCCTAGAAGCCACCTCCAAAAAGGGATTGAGAATCATATTATTGTTCCTTGTGATGTTTATACACGTGAGGATCTCATTCTGACAAATGTGGGAAACAGGTATGCTACTTCCACCTCGTGAGCACTTTGTGGGAACAAAATCTTTAGTAGTACGAGGAAATGAAAATTAGGTATAAAGCATGCGGGACCAAAGGTACCCAAAGAAAAGAGAGGAACTTGTATGCATTGAATGCAAGTGTTACTTGCATATGCTTCCTGTGGAGATGGAATATCCATTCTACTTTCGCTTGTTTCTTGGATCAACTGGGCGCACCGTGCATGGTTGTTTTACAAGTTGAAGTCAAAAGGGGACAGACATTTCCTTTGATGATGCCAGTGATTCAGAATACTAATTAGTGAAGATTGATAAACCTTAATTAATTGATTGAAAGTTCGAAAGATTGAAAGATTTCCCATCGTAGAGAAATATATATGTGGATGTTCTAAACAGACTCAACTTTCTAACAAGGAAGATCAACGTATCGCTTCCACCAAAATTAGTCTTTATCAGAATGTTCTAAACATCTCATAAGTGGCTCTCTCTCTCTCTCTCTCTCTCTCTCTCTCTCTCTCTCTCTCTCTCTCTCTCTCTCTGTGTGAATAGATTAAAGAAAAAAAAAAGGAAAAAAATAACTCTCGACATCATTGTTCTTTTGGCCATACAAGAAGGATGTAATTGATTTGATAACGGGAGTAGTCTTCCATTATTAACTACATCTTGATCTAACAGATTATCTTGGTAGAGCGCAGTTTGGGAATACTCTCCCTCTCTTTCTCTCTCACTAAAGAACCCAATCTGATTGGGGTTTCTTTCTTCTTTGTAGTTGTTAATTTAGGTTTTGTCGTTGATTCTTAGTTGGAGGACCTAATAATATTCTTTATGGGAAAAAGACGGTTACCTCCCTTTTACTATGCCTAAAGGACAAATGCCTCCAAAAGATTCTGGAAAAGACAAATGCCTTCCCTAGAAGCACTATTAAAATACAAGTAGACCCATGCCGTTAGGTATATTCCATTAGATACCGATGGTGAAAGACTAATTTTATTTTAATGACCAAATTAACCCTCTTGACGTTTCAACTGTTCTCTGACATTCCCTACAAACCCTGCTCTAGTCTAATGAGCCGCGAGGTTTCAACTGTTCTCTGACATTCTTTGAAACTGCTTGAATGCCTTCAATTATTATGGGGTCTGTCTTTATGATACCGCAATGTCAATGGTCTATTGATATCGGTGCGTTTTAGAGCATAGTTATTGGGCTATCGTGGGAACTTCGTAAATGAAAAAAATATCATTGATATGTGAGTCGGGAAGGGTTGGATTTGAATCCGCATCCTCTCCTCTCAGTGGTTCTGGGAGGACAGTGGCAACCTGCCCTGGATGGTTGCCATGTGGCTCTCGGTGAATCCGAGACCCACGTCCAAACCGACACCCAACCGACAAGCCGAGCCGACAAGGGGTGTCGGCTCAGATGTGGATCTCGGATTCACCCGAGAGCCATATAGCGGCCATCCAGGACAGGTTGCCACTGTCCTTCCAGAACCACTGAGAAAAAAGGATGTGAATGCATTGGATTTTGCACCGATATGACCGACACTGATGCATAATGTCAATGGGATTTGACACCAAATAAGTATCATAGGGAATATCCCTTAGTTTATGTGATCCAATGGAAATAGGCATGATGTGGGTTTCTTCTTTGCGACTGTCCCCAAAGGTGTTTACGGTTTATTGCTTGGAATCTTTTTTTTTTTTTAACTAATATTAAATTAGACTAATTACTACCACTCTCCTAGATTTAAATTTGTAACCTCTTTTCTTTTGTGTTTGTTTTCATGACACTGTGGGCTTTTGTCAATAGAGGTTTGACACTGTCAGTGTAATACCTTAAACACCTTTAATCATAATGTAGTAGATTTGTGAAAATGGATACTCACTTTAAAAGAAACTTTTGATAATTATGTAAATTCAAACGGGTTTTTCTTTTCCCATTTTTTAATTACTTTCTTCCTCATCTCATCTCTCCGATCGAGTTTGCCTGCACTTTAATGTCTTGAATCGTATCGATCTCCCAGCACGAACCCACAGCTCTAGCGCCGCCCTCACCTCCGGCATCGTGAAACACAAAATGCGAGTTGGATTATGGGCTTTCTCTACTGCTCCACAACCGTTGAAATTGTTCACATTAATTGGATCCTTGGAATTTAATGGTAAAAACAAATTAATCTACTAATTCTGCTGGAAATGCCCTTAGCTATGCCTTTGTAGCCCCGAAAACCCATGGATCAGGCAGAGAAAATCATGAGGCGAGGCCGATGACGGTGAAGGTTCTGGGACCACCACTGTAAACACCCAGTTGGATGAGGGAAGAGGCGTGCGGCATTGCCGGAGGCATAAAAGAAACGTTTTCTTGGGTCAACCTTTTGGTGGAGAGGGTTTTGTTCTAATGGAGGACAACTGCTTCTCCTTCTCCTCCGGTGGATTAATGGGGGAACCGGGTGAAAAGACGGTGGCCGTGAGAGTTGTGCATGAGATGCAGCAGCCGTTGGAGGAGGAGATGAAGTTGTTGCAGTAGCACAATTATAAAAATTGTGGTCAATGGCAAATGTTATGACTACTCCAGCAACACGTGACACCTCATACCAAGAAGACCATGTGGCACCTAGAAGGGGAGAAAGAGTTAGAAAACAAACTGTGACTCTGAGGGACTATTACACGTAATTGAATAAAGTTAAACAAAGAATTGGGAGGGTGACACATAGGATGGTATTGTTAAAAAAAGGATAGTGTTAGAAAGTCATGAGTAGAACGTGACCACAGCTGTAAAGGATTGATATGGACTGTGTTGTATAAAGCTAAGAGAAGATATTATGAATGAAAATAAAGAAAACTATTATTCTCCCATCTTCTTCTCTGTCTGTATGGAGGGAGCTACCTCGAAATAGCAAATACACTACAACAATTTTTACTTTTTATGACGGTTTTTTTCCGTTGTAAAAGGTTTTTCCCGTCACAAATAACATTTTGCGACGGTTAAAACCCGTCGTATATAATGACATTACCGTCGTATATGTAGCCGTCGTAAATGTTAACGACGGGAAAATTCGATGGCGTCTGGAAAAGCATATTAACGACGGTATTTCAAAACCGTCGTAAAATATAGAATATATAAGACGGAATTTATTTTCCGTCGTATATAAGTATATATGACGGATAAATTCCGTCGTAATAAAACGTATTTGCTTCCGTAAATTACATTGTTATTTTAATTTTAACGACGGTTTATTATAACCGTCGTTAAATATTTTTTTTTTTTTTAATATAAAAAACATAAAATTGATTTGGAAGTTTTTTTCAATTATAATCGACATTTACATACATTCCCTGTACCATGTTCCACACCAAAAAGAACATATGAACTTTAACAATCATGATCAACACATTGCCATTAATTAATAGTTCTTAAAATTTGAATAATTATTTTTACATGATCTGTTTAACAGTAGAAACCCAAAGCACACTACAAGCTCCCTTGTATGAATGGTGGGCCTGTGTAAGTGGCAGCATCTGGCTCCTGCATTTCTGCCCTGTTGATCAATGGATAAAACAAAATCTGCAACAACCGTAGATGGAAGAGGTTAAATTAATTTCACCTAGCCATAAAAGGGGTTTAGATGATACTATTGCACGCCCGAAAGTTCAAGTATCGAAATTACCTAGTGTCCGGTTCCTTCTTCATGTCCAAGGACAAATAAAGAGTATAATAAACTTGTGTTGGACGCTTAAATCTGGATAGTGCCAAATGTTAGGCCAATTCCCCTGAATCAAACAGTAGAATCAGATCTTAGAAACAAATATATAAAAAATCTACAGTATGAATAGGATTTCCAAAAAAGCTACACATATGTTAGTCAATATCTAGGAACTTGATAGTGCATTGATGGTTTCAAAGATTCGATTGAAGGGAACAACTCTACAGTAGTGGAGCTGCCACTGGAGTATGTGGAGGAAATGAACATTTGAAGGACTGTCGAATGAATGAAGCATCAATGAGCTCTAAGCCTCTTTATTGCAAAGGGAAGCACTTGTATCACCCATGGTTTAATAACAGGGGGTCTGATATCGCTGAAATTTAGTACTAAAGATGCGGCATGAAGCCATTAATATGCTTATGTACAAGGGCCCTGCTGATTATTATTCTGGATGGTTATAAATTCTGTTGGTTACTGCCCTGTGGGTCTCTTCCAGAGTTCATCAAGACTTGCTTCATGTCTAAGATTCGGGTGGAAATGTCTAGCTCACCGAATAGGCCTAGTCCTCCAGCCATGGGAAACAACTTCTCCACTGAAGGAGACTATGATTAGGTATGTTAACGAAGATGGATTCTGGTCATGGAGAATATTAACAACAGAAAGTTGATAGATACTGATCCTATGATTATAGGAAACACTGAGGACAGCCCAGATTGTTACAATACTAGACATGATTGGAACAGAGGTCTTTTGGAGGATCTGGTGATCATGTGGGAACTTATGTTTTGTCAGTTTCCAGTTAATCTACTCATGAATACAGATTTACAGGTTTATTAACAGCTTTTCACTGAGTCTCCTTGAGATTTTTTTTCAGCACTGTTTTGTTGTTCTCATAAATCCAACTTCAGCCATGAAGAACTACTTCATGACCTGCTTGCTGAAACTTATTTTTCAGCCTAGATGGACGATCAATGATGAATCCCTAAGCTCACTCATGTTTACATTCCCCTAAGCTCTATTACCTTATAATTTCAGCAGCTAATAGAGTAAATTTTCCATAGGTCTATCTAGGACCCGATGCTGGGAAAATGAGGGATGGTTTTTGTGTGGCATCACTGGCATGTGTGTGTGTATGTGAGATAGGACAGCCTAGGATTTAGGACTCCTTTACTTACATCTAAGCTAGGTAATAAGCTAGGTTATCTAATAATTAGCAAGTTTGGAAAGAAGACAGCAGCATTAACATCCTGCATTTAGGGTTTAGAGCTGAATTTTATCATCTAATGAGCAATATATACCTAGCATATGAGTTACCAACTCAACAATGATCATTGGAGTGAAATATGATTCAACAATAATAAGGCAGCATTTGACAATTTGTCATACAGGGAATTTCAGTATTGCTAAAATCCAGAAACAGGAATCTACCTGTGTTTGGTTCAATCCAGAAACAAGAATCTATAGCAGCAAGCAAAAGCCAATTCATTTACCCGCATACCCATATCTTGTTGTAGTTTCCTTGATCTTCTCACACAAACACAATGGGGTTTCAGCCCTTATTGATTCCTCATCTGGGTTCACAATTCCTTACTCATAACTACCTCAGATTGTAAAATCCATGGCTTGTGGCCTACACGAAATTGGGATTTCTAAAAGAAAAAATGGGATTTCAATAATATTACCTATTAACAATTACTTTCCCATTATATATTTGTGTATCTTGTCCATTGGTGCTATTTTTACTGCAATAAATCATCTCAGTTGTCTCCCTGAGATACAGAAACAGTTGAATCAATGCAGAACAAGTATAATTACCCAGCTTCAGAGAATGTGTATTTAGCTGCTCTTCCATTATTTCATGTCTATGGCCTTTCTCCCTCCGGTTCTGTCGTTCTCCTCCCTTACAGAGCCAGTAAACCCAACCATAAACAGTATTCAGAATTTGAAATCAAAAAAAAAAAAAAAATGAAGAGTTGAAGTTCAGATACGAAACCTTCATGAAATATGCTTACATTACCTCTTGAGCTGTTGGTCTTCTACAAGGATCAACAGCCAAAAGGCTGGAAATCAATTGCTTTGCTGATGGAGAGATGCTCTTCCAACTATATTCATCAAAAGCTGAATTCTGCCTGTGTAGAGTCCAAATTGCATTTGAATTAGAAAGAAGTCATGAGCAGCTGTTGATTAAAATTCATCCTGAAAATAAGATGAAGAAACAAAAGGATGGAAGTTTACAGCTAAACAAAAGGATGGAAGCCACAACTACCGGATTGCTGCAACTCCCCTCTTTCTTCTCTTTCTTGTCCTTGGGTGCATTGCTTTGTCCTTCATGTCACCTGCCCATACCGGTATATCTCCATGATGTCTCAGTGACTCAGTTTGTCCCACACCGACACCACTGTAAAATTTCCTGTGATTGAATCTATCCATACTATTGCACTATTGCACCATGACTCAGTTTGATAACTGAATTTCCACTGCATCCGCCCCACACCTTTATTAACGCCTCTGACCTCACCGGCAGTAAACACTAGCGACCATACTTGATTAAAGTTGATAACTTGGTGTTCTTCCTGTCAAAAATAGACACATCCAGCTCAAGAGTTTCTCTCAATGTGTATTCAAATGTCAAGTTACAGCATTACTTTCACTCATCACTACATTACATTCAATACTACATTACACATCCATCTAGTATAGGAACAAAAATAATATTTTATAAAAAGTGGATTTGGGTAAAAAAGTTAAATTGCAAATGCATTTCTAATTGAAGAGAACTACAAAACCACTTATCATTTGTGAAGATATTCTCATGATCTGTATTATACCTTTTAGTTTCTTCAATTAATTTATTGAGTTCTTTTGACATCTCTTCCTGCAAGTCATATTAAAAGAAGATTTCAAAACAATAAACATAAATTGAAGTATAGAACAACAAATGATTTCCACCATTAATCTAGCAAAGGTAAGAGTGAAAGATCATTTGCAGATATATTATGTATGACCATACCATGTTTTCTTTTGAATTCATGTCTACAGGAGTTCCATCCTTCCCGGTGTGTGCATGTAGAAAAGGGTTCAAAGAAACATGGTGAAGACTCTCAATGCAGTAAGAAAGGCAAAGAAGTCATCGCAAGTACTTCAAATGATGTAGATAATACACTACTGCTTATGCATTATTTTCAGAAAAGCAAAGGATTTTGGTGGTGGAGTGTTCTCACTTGCAGCAACTGTGATGAGCGATCTCATTCACAAAGATCCTGCTTGTTTTCCTGTGTTAGATGCGGCTGATCTGCCATGATTCAACAAAACTAGATAAATGTAAGACAGAATGGATAATGTTCTTGGAATTTAGCATGAATATGGAGTGCCAAATAAATACATTTTGTAATATTAGACAAAGCAAATATGAAAGGAAACTAATACCATGTAATTCCATCTTCCTCCTATCATCTTTATTCTTCAGTGATGCACCCTTTTAATGAGTTAGCTGTTTGTCCTTATCCAAGCATTAGAGAATCAGAGAATAGGCCTCTTCCTCTTCTATTTTTTTCCCATCTTCAACTGATTAACCAACTTAGGGTGAAGTGCATTTGTTGCATTATTTAATTGTTGAGACATGCTGAACAATAGCAGCAGAGATTCATCTGGAGTCAACCCTTCTTGTTAAAATTAGTGTTGCAGCCATTCATCAACTGGGGATTCTCAAAATCAGATAATACTTACACAGCCTGGTCCTGACTGAGGTACAGGGTGTAGCTCAATTAGGTTGACGTTTTGTGGCTCAAGGCAAGTCATGGACCTTGTTTCCATTACTCAACCAGAAAGATTGCTCAACATCTAGTGCTTATGAGTTCAATATGTAAATAACCAGAACACAGCACTTGCTTAATTACCCCCGAGCTCTGTAACAAGGTACTTCATTTTCCCGAAATTCAGCCTCCAATTCACATAATCATGTGCCATCAGTATTACTCAAATCAATTTTTTATGTATCATTTATCTCTGAGACTCTGACTATCAATTGTTTAATTCACCACTTAAATTATTTTCATGACAATGAGCTTATTATTACTTCCTTTACATACAAATAAGAACTATATTATTCTTGAAGCTCCAGTTATAAGATATAGACTGTTTAGATTTTTTTATGTATCATTTATCCAGTTTTTTTTTTCTTCTTTTTGTTTTTCCTTTTCTCCTTTCCTGTACTTGTAGGTTGACCGGCTTCTATGGTTGTTTAAGCCAAGAATTCTGAAAGACTTGCGAACTCCAATTCTAGTGACAAGAACTAAAATCAGTAAACATTTTAAGATATCCAATTGGGATTCCAGATTTTTGAAAACCTATAGAGAAGAAAATAATCTTAACATGGACAGTGGCATTGAGCCATATGATGTGGCTAGGAAACATGGTTTGCTGATACCTAGAGATGAAAATGATCTGAAACTTGACAGTAACATTGAGCCATTTGATGTGAGTGGGAACCATGGTTTCCCTAGGCCTAACCTAGATTTTTCAGGCTATTCCAACAAATTCATATTACACAAAAATTCCAACAAATTCATATTTTTCAGGCATCTGAGAATGATTGCATCCAAAATGCAGGTTGTCCTGTTAGTTCTAAGGGCAACAATGGTTTTGAACACTGCTCAGGTAGTGAGGATTCTAAGGTGGAAAATCTATGCAGAGAGCTTTTTGATAATAGTTGTAGCTGCCCCAAATGTGAAGGGTCATCTCAAGAAATCTGTGCTAACTCTGTTTGTGCATGATGAATATAGACAAAGTTTAAATCTCAAAATTGAGAACTCAGCACAGATTTGCAGGCTAAAAACAACATAAATTTGCAGGCTAAAAACTTCATTATATCATAAAATCTTCTAGTGGTGTAAGGAGGAGCTTATTACCTCAGCATTTCTGTAACTTTGCCGCACAAGACACAGTCATATGTTGCATTCCTTTTCCCTGATTTTTTTGTATCATAACCTGAAAGAGCAAACTTGCATTCCTTAATAGGTTCCTACTTCAAAAATAACATAATATAAAAATTAACGACTTACCTGTTACAGATAAACTTGGCGCAGATCTTCTTCAATACCTACATCAGTCAACAAAAGAGGGTGGAAGGCAATATATCACAGGTTAAGAAAGAAAATGAGAAAGAAGAGGAAGGATAAAAGGAGACAGATATATGAGAGGAAAAGAGTGACAGATCTCAAAACCAGTTATCAAATATAAAAAAATCCTAAATTTCATTGACTGACTATTTGAGAGAAATTACAAGCTTTATTTTGATAGAAATAATTATATACCCTAGCTAGTTAATTACCCACAACCAGTTAATAGGTTATGACAGCTACCTAATAAATAACTAAAAGAAGTAATTACAAAAAAAAAATCCCTAGATGGAATCCACTACAAGTGCTCTAATTATCTGCATCACATCGATCAATCCTCTCAATAGCGATCAAAGGCATCCACTGCAAAGGAGGGGGATTCAAAATTAGTATTACAAAAATGATAGAGAATTCAAGAGAAATTAAATAAACTTGCCTCCTTGCTTATTGATTTTATCGTTCATGCATTAGTTGAGTCAACATAGACACTTGGGATGAGAAAGAAGACATTTGGGATGCCATTTGAGACTCCATCTGAGCCAACCTCTCTTCCATTGTTTGTTTCTGTTGAGTCAATTCATTCTCCAAATGTCTGATTTTTCCACATAATTGCTCATTATCCTGAGCCAATTTTGCAGCCCGCATTGCCGCTGTTCCATGTGTATCTTTAGGAGTATGACCAAAGCTGAACATCCGCATTTGACCATGGTTATCTTCTCCAACAACAGATGAGAAAATAGCTTCCTTTACGGAGTTGTCATTCTGTTCCTCTTCAGGTTTAGCATTGAGAGTATTCTCCATCTCAGTCTGCGATTGATATTGATGGATTTCAAAATGTTATCATAATTAAATTGAAGGCATCATCATGAAATTTTTTGACTAACGTACCATCTTCTTTTCTGATGTTGGGTCAGAAGCACTACCATCCTTCCTAGTATGTGTTACTTTGAACAGATCATAACGGGAGGGATACAACCCTTCTGGATGCTTTGAACGCTGATTAAATAATTCACAAATTAGCATAAAGAAATAAATTTAAAAGTGATGAACTTGATATGACACTGAGAGGGGGGGGTGAATCAGTGTCTGAAACTTTTCTCTGATTAATTACTGCTGCCCAGAGCTGATGAAGATATATTCTTTTACACACACACAAGCGTATGCAAATCTACCTCGCTACCACTCAGTGGCCAGGTCTACCAAATTTGCACACCCATCCTGCAAGCCATTCCACGCACTCCAAAATATAATAGAAAATAAACACAATGAACACAGAGATATTACGTGGTTCACCAACACAGTGTGTGATGGCTACTCCACGGAGTAATGCCCAACGGGCTCCGTATTTACTCAACACTCAGCTTTTAGTCTCTAACAAGACAAGGATATTAACCCTAGGTTTTCCCAGCATAAAACTGAGAGGGCGCACCAACGCCAAGATTCAGGCTTAACAGCCAGTGTCCAGCACCCACTGAACACACCACGCTTAACTCGCACCCACGAGAAGCAAGTCACAATTTTTAGGCTTATAATTATGCCTTACAATTTTTCCCCCACTAGCTAGGTATTCAATAATTTTCACCTACGCTAGCATACAATATATTGAAGCAACAAATAGATAGGGAATTGAAAAACCTTACAACTGATTTCGAATGACCATAAATATCTCTGAATCTTCACACTGCCCTTAGGTACTCTCTAACAGTCTTCAATGATGATAGAGATCGATTCACAGAGCACACCTCATCGACAGGGTTCCAATCTCTTCCACACAACCCATAATCACCATGAATGTGAAAATAAAAGCTCTACTGACCTCTCACAGGGATTTAGCACTCCATTGATGCACAAAGAAGAGGCAGTTGGTGATTGATCACTCCCACAGAGCACAAAACCCTAGAAAACCTTCTCTTTGCCTTCAAAACGCTCTTTTTAATTTTTATCTAGGTTTTTACGACTCCCAACGGCGCCCAATAGATAGAGCATCAAAAAATATGAATGCTGCAATTTGAACGGACCGATTTGGAGCTCGGATGAAGAAGTTATGGTAGTTTGAAGATTGGCTAATCTCGGATAAGGAAAGAGAATCTTTCCTTATATAACCTGCACCTGCGCCGCACCGTAGCCGAGCCGCGTCTTTGTGGGCTGTCAGATGCGAATCTGAGAGGTGAGGATCAGTCCTCGCCGCGGATCTTGGATCTCCTTCTCTTTTTCTTGACAAAAAAGCCCCTATACAACTTGTGAAATGCCGAAATTGCCCCTAAACAACTTATGAAATGACTTTTTCGAGCGATTCGACAGAAACTGCGATATCTCTCTCATCCGACGTCGGAATTGAGTGATTCAAGTTGCGTTGGAAAGCTAACTCGATGCTCTACATATTTCCAATGCCGGATCTCCATGAACCTGCTGCGGGACCCACCAAAAATAGACCCAAAGTTAAAACTCTGTCAAACCTTGGAATTTGAACCCGAAACTTTGTATGCATGCATACCAAGTGCCGTGGGCTGCCGTGTTGACATGTCACCTTGCCATCACACCTGTGGGTCCCACTTACATTTTTTCTCTCTCCTCTTTCTCTCTCTTCTGATTCTCTTTCTTCTTTCTCTCTCTTGAATTTCTCTCTTTAACGTCACAACACCAGAAACATGAGAAACATGGACATGATTAGAAAAGCTTCAAGAACACTGTCGCATCATCAGAAACTCGGCCGCATCATCAAAAACTCGGCCACATCACCAGTGGGGTCCACAAACACTCTCTCTCATCAAAATCAGTGTAATATCCCATTTAACTCATTGTAAATCATCTGAAACACATATAGAACCTTGTAGAACACATAAGCGAAGTTGCCACATCTGTGTCACTGCACTGACACTCTCTCTCCTACACTGACACTCTCTCTCCTCATTTCTCTAACTGAATACTCATAAATACTGTCACATCAGCCAAGTTGCCAACAATGACAACATAAAGTCCAACAATCTCCCCCTTTGGAATTGTTGGCAACTCATTACGCACATGAGATCTTTCTCCCCCTTTGACAACAAATACAAAGGGGCATGCCACATAGGAGTGCCCACCGCATCTTTCCAATCCTATGGGCCCAAAAAAAATAATAAACAATTATATCAACACATAACAACATCACCAGACTCCCCCTGAGTTCAACATAAGGAGATGAAGTATAACAAACATATGCATACACCACTCAACACATAAATACCATAGGACTCCCCCGAGGTCTATCATCGGGAGCAAAAGGATATAGCAAATACACACTGCTCCCCCTCACTCCAAGCACCTCACTGCTTGGTGAGTATGGTCATGCATGAATCTTCGACACTCTCTATCAGAGTGTATAAATTCCTTGAGGTTCTCTGTCCTGAAGCCACAATCTTGCCACTATCAACTCTTTTGATCTCACATCCCTGTTTATTGAAGATCACTTCATGCCCTCTGTCACAAATCTGACTGATGCTGAGAACGTTGTGCTTGAGTCCTGACACATAAAACACATCATGGAGTTTCACCTTTCCATTGTTGATGCTGATAGAACCCTTTCCTGTTACCTTGGCCCCTTCATTGTTTCCAAACTTCACTATACCTCCCTCATACTGTTGAAGCTGCTGAAACATTTTCTTGTTACATGTCATGTGACTAGAGCATCCACTGTCGAGTATCCAAGAAGACAGCTTGTCATGTGTCTTGAGAGTTGTCTCGAAGCATACAACATCATTACTTTGTCCTTCTACAAAATCTGCAATGATTTTCTTTTTCCACACTTTTCTAACAACTGGTGGAGTTTTTTTGTTCATTCTCTGCTTAACTTTTCTTTGACCATTTTCCCTTTGTTGTGTCACTTTTTTGCTGAGGTGGCGTGAAGGAAAAAATTGTTCTACATTCTCTTGCAATATGCCCATAGTTATGACAATTGTAGCACTCAACAAAATTTTCTTCAAGGGAAGCAAACTGATTTCTACTTTCAAATCTGACTTCTCTCATGTTGAATTTGCATGTAGCTATCTTGTGACCATAAGCATTACATTTATAACAATATCCCCGAAAATAAGATTTTGGCCTAGAAGGTGCCATGTACCTCATCCGTCTCTCGTGGTGCATTGGGATAATTTCTTCCATAGAAGTTACTCGCTTCACTCTCTTACCTTGTCTTGCATTAATAGTCCGTGGAATAGGAACTTGATTTTCTTCTTGGACATAAATCATAGGAGCTTTACCCTTTCCATTCTCTTTCACAAAAGAGATGGGACCTTTCTTCTTTGAGTTGGCACTCGTTAGAATTTATAATTCCATCTAGCTTGCAGACTACTAGGATGCACTGGAGTGTTTCTTGGCTCATCAGGTTGATTCAACTTTTGTTGTCTTTCATGCTCTTCTTTTTCATACTCAGTCACCTTTGCTTTTAACAGAATAAATTCTTTCTCAAGCTCTTCAAATTTACTCATCACAGGGGCTTGTATTTCAAGTTGAGCTTTCAAACCTGCATTCTCAGTCATTACTGTAGAGTGGTCTATAGATAACTGTTCAAGCTGAGTCTTGAGACTGTTAATAATTTTCTTGGACTCTACATCTTGAACTCTCAAGTCTTGAATCAACTGTTTCTGCTTTTTAAGTTCTCTTGAGACAAACTTGTTATTCTTTTGTTCCTTGTTAAGTTCCTTCATAGCTGCTTGAAACTCTGCTTCAAAATTTATTTCACCTTCTTCGACACTGCTTGAGCTTGATTTTTCATTTTTGTTCTCTTCTCGTTCTTCAAGGAAAACCATGAACAAAGCCTCACTAGACTCACCATCTGAAGTATCATCTGAATTATCATATGAAGTGTCACTGCTCCTCTTGGAAATAAAGCTTTTTCTTTTAGACTTGTTCTTCTTGAAGCTTTTGACCTTGTAACTGTCATTGATGTCATCTTCATCATCACTATCAAATTTATTCCTCTTTGGACATTTTACAAGCAAAGTGTCCAACCTTACCACAATTAAAGCATTTGAATGGGAGTTTGTTCTTGTACCTTCCTGTACCTTTCTTCAATTTTCTAGTAAAGTGAACTGTGGCTTCATCTTCACTTTCTTCTTCATCTGAATTTTTAGAAATTTTCATCTTCTTCATGGCTTTGAAGGCAACTTGCTTATCAATAGAGGTTTCTGGATCTATTTTCATCTCAAAAGCTGTTAAGGCTCCATGAATCTCATCAATAGTCACATGTTCTAAATCCTTGGTCTCTTCAAGAGCTGATACTTTTGATTCAAATTTGGGAGTAAGAGACCTTAAGATTTTCTGACAGACAATATGACCTTTTAGGTCTTCACCAAGTCCTCTAATGGAATTAACCACTTCATTAACTCTGTTCATGTACTGGTCAATGGTCTCATCTTCATACATCTTCAAGTTCTCAAACTGACCTCTGAATGTTTGCAGCTTGACTGTCTTGATCTTTTTATCTCCTTCATATATATTGATCAATCTATCCCAAACCTCCTTTGCTGTCTTGCAGTCCATGACTTTAGCTAGTTCACTGTTTGTAAGTCCCCCTTGAATAGCATTTAAAGCCTTTCTATTATTTTCAAAATTTTTCTTGTCTACTATTGTGGGAGCATTCGTATCATGAGGAGTGTAGCCATTCTCAATAGAAGCCCATACATCAAACCCAAGAGACCCAATGTAGATCTCCATTCTTCTCTTCCAAAATACAAATTCTGTCCCATCAAACAATGGGGGCCTCGTTAAAACCTTCTCCCGGTGTCATATCTTTATTCTGATCTTCTCGGTTCTCGATTAAGCTATCACTGAACCTGGTGCTCTGATACCAATTGATGAACTTGATATGACACTGAGAGGGGGGTGAATCAGTGTCTGAAACTTTTCTCTGATTAATTACTGCTGCCCAGAGCTGATGGAGATATATTCTTTTACACACACACAAGCGTATGCAAATCTACCTCGCTACCACTCAGTGGCCAGGTCTACCAGATTTGCACACCCATCCTGCAAGCCATTCTACGCACTCCAAAATATAATAGAAAATAAACACAATGAACACAGAGATATTACGTGGTTCACCAACACAGTGTGTGATGGCTACTCCACGGAGTAATGCCCAACGGGCTCCGTATTTACTCAACACTCAGCTTTTAGTCTCTAACAAGACAAGGATATTAACCCTAGGTTTTCCCAAAGATAAACCGAGAGGGCGCACCAACGCCAAGATTCAGGCTTAACGGCCGGTGTCCAAAGACCCACTGAACACACCACGCTTAACTCGCACCCACGAGAAGCAAGTCACAATTTTTAGGCTTATAATTATGCCTTACAATTTTTCCCCCACTAGCTAGGTATTCAATAATTTTCACCTACGCTAGCATACAATATATTGAAAGCAACAAATAGATAGGGAATTGAAAAACCTTACAACTGCTTTCGAATGACCATCAATATCTCTGAAGCTTCACACTGCCCTTAGGTACTCTCTAACAGTCTTCAATGATGATAGAGATCGATTCACAGAGCATACCTCATCGACAGGGTTCCAATCTCTTCCACACAACCCATAATCACCATGAATGTAAAAATAAAAGCTCTACTGACCTCTCACAGGGATTTAGCAATCCATTGATGCACAAAGAAGAGGCAGTTGGTGATTGATCACTCCCACAGAGCACAAAACCCTAGAAAACCTTCTCTTTACCTTCAAAACGCTCTTTTTAATTTTTATCTAGGTTTTTACGACTCCCAACGGCACCCAATAGATAGGGCATCAAAAAATATGAATGCTGCAATTTGAACGGACCGATTTGGAGCTCGGATGAAGAAGTTATGGTAGTTTGAAGATTGGCTAATCTCGGATAAGGAAAGAGAATCTTTCCTTATATAACCTCGCACTGCGCCGCACCGAAGCCGAGCCGCGTCTTTGTGGGCTGTCAGATGCGAATCTGAGAGGTGAGGATCAGTCCTCGCCGCGGATCTTGGATCTCCTTCTCTTTTTCTTGACAAAAAAGCCCCTATACAACTTGTGAAATGCCGAAATTGCCCCTAAACAACTTATGAAATGACTTTTTCGAGCGATCCGACGGAAACTGCGATATCTCTCTCATCCGACGTCGGAATTGAGTGATTCAAGTTGCGTTGGAAAGCTAACTCGATGCTCTACATATTTCCAATGCCGGATCTCCATGAACCTGCTGCGGGACCCACCAAAAATAGACCCAAAGTTAAAACTCTGTCAAACCTTGGAATTTGAACCCGAAACTTTGTGTGCATGCATACCAAGTGCCGTGGGCTGCCGTGTTGACATGTCACCTTGCCATCACACCTGTGGGTCCCACTCACATTTTTTCTCTCTCCTCTTTCTCTCTCTTCTGATTCTCTTTCTTCTTTCTCTCTCTTGAATTTCTCTCTTTAACGTCACAACACCAGAAACATGAGAAACATGGACATGATTAGAAAAGCTTCAAGAACACTGTCGCATCATCAGAAACTCGGCCGCATCATCAAAAACTCGGCCACATCACCAGTGGGGTCCACAAACACTCTCTTTCATCAAAATCAGTGTAATATCCCATTTAACTCATTGTAAATCATCTGAAACACATATAGAACCTTGTAGAACACATAAGCGAAGTTGCCACATCTGTGCCACTGCACTGACACTCTCTCTCCTACACTGACACTCTCTCTCCTCATTTCTCTAACTGAATACTCATAAATACTGTCACATCAGCCAAGTTGCCAACAATGACAACATAAAGTCCAACAAAAAGTATAGATAACAATAAAGATTTTTTTTAAATTATGGTGTATATTACCTCAGCCTCCCTTACACAAGCATAAGGAGTCTTTCCAGTTGTTTTTGTCATATGTTGCTCTTTTCTGTTATTCTTATTGCGCTGCGCTAAAGCCTACCAAGAGAGAAGATCTCAGCTAAGTAATGAATGTTTTATTTTACATATTTTGATATCTTATATTAAAAATGAGTAGGAATAGTATACCTTAGACTCTTCCTTATTCCACTCCCTTAGGAGGTAATTCCATTGGTCAATATCTACACGCTTATCTAAATGAACTCTCATTTCTTCATCTGTAGAGTATTTATAATATACTTCCTTCTTCAGGTGATGCTTGAAGTCTTTCCAACTTGAATTGAGCTCATTGAGAATAAATTTCTTACTTCCATCTTCTATTCCTACATAATAAAGAAGTATAAACAATGAGTCTCAACTTTTTTTTTAAAATAATAATTCTTTACATTATAGCTACACATCTACTAAAAAAACTATAGTGTTACATAAGTTTTTCTTTTCACCTGAATTATCTTAAATGCATTATGCTTACAATGCTCTGGAACCTGCTTCCAAGATTTGTAGCAGAGAGGAAGCATTTTACTGTTTCGGGCTTGGATCCCAATCCAAGTACTAAGCTGAGGTGTATGCTTGGAGCATGCCTGTCCATACTCATTCATTCGAATGTCAATTTTTTGTCCTGGTTCTAAATTTTTTATTGCTTTACCCATTGCTTCTCCTCTACCTCTTTTCCTACCTGTTTCATAACACATTATAAGAAAACAATGTAAAGAAAGGCACAATTATCATTAATATTCATAAATAATAACTAACTCTCTGTACAGTGACTAACCAGATGATGAAGCTGAACCTGGAGTACTGGAGACTATCTCTTCTGCCATCTCAATATCTAATATGATCTGTGATGCAATCAAATATATAAATTTAAGAGAAAAATGTTAAAAATGTGAAGGAAATAGAAATTTCAATAACAAATGAAGACCACCTTCTTTTGTATGTAAGGGACCAAAAAAAGCTTATCACTAGCCATCTGAGTGTAAAAGCTAGAATAAACCATTATGGGGTGTGTGTGGTGGGGGAGAGAGGGGGGAGAGAGAGAGAGGGGGGGGGGGGGGGGGGGGTGGGTTGCACCATTCTGACTATAGGAGAAATAGAGAGAATTTCATTTTCATTTTCATTTCATATTTCATAATGTTTTACAGTACAAAAAGAAATTCCCTTTAAAAGCTTAAACAACCAAACCATGGGAGTGTAACTGAAAATTAAAAGAACATAACTAACTTTCCCCATCAATGGGGGTGTCAACTACAATGCCAAGTAAACCAGACCGTATCCAGTTGACATCTTCATCGCCTTCACAATCAACTATGGGATATGAACGATGGGTAGATTGATTAAGATTAGATTGTGTGTATGCCTCATCTTGAAGTACTCCATCATCCTGTCATCCAATATCATAGATATCCCTAATCTTGGACCTTATAGCGACGTCCCAATCCGGACTTAAATCATCATGTACATAAAATACCTGCTCTGTTTGTAAAGGAAAGACAAAAGGCTCATCAAACTTACCTTGTCCACTGTATAGTAAGTGTTTAAAATTTACAGTTGTAAACCCCATTTCATCTATACGTACACCCTTCTTAGGATCGACCCAATCACAACGAAATAACATTACTCTGATCTTATCAGAGTATTCCACTTCGATCACTTGTCTTAGAACTCCAAAATAATCCTCATGTCCATCGCTCGGTTGGGTATCATTCCTACTTACGAATTTGCTTGTCAAAGCCGTTACGAATACCCCACTATTTTGAGTTTTTCTATTAAGCTCAAGTGCCTTAGTATGGAATCTTATCCCATTTATAATGTAACCAGTGTAACTTCTCGCGACAACATTAGGTTCGACTGCGAGCCATCTAATGATTTCGGATACTTCAGCTCCATTTTCATGAAGATTAAATATCTGATAATATGAAAATAGGGATTAAATGAGAATAAAAATAGGACTTATTACACATAAATAAAAAATTTATATTATGCACTTACATGCTTTCTGAACCAATTTGGGAAGTCTTTATTATGCATATTCTCAATCTTCCATGGGCGAGATTTAGTTGCTAATTCCCTTCTAATCTCGTTGCGATGCATGCTTCAATATTATTAAGAAACATACGATTTGTTAGTAATACATATATATATATATATATATATATATATATATATATATATATTGTACATTGGAAGGAAATGAGGAAGGTAATACGTACTTTCGGTATTCTACTATCCCATCATAATGAAATAGAACATAGCGATGCAACTGCTGCATTTCAATGTTGTCTAGGCGTACCATCTCGCATTTCCCCAAAGGCCTTCCTATTCTTGAGAACATATTATATGGATCTTCATAGCCTAATGACCCCTCATTTCTAGATGGCTTGTTGGACTTAGTTTCTACACCTTCAAAGTATCTAGAAATGAATGTCAAACACTCATCCGCAATATATCCTTCTGCTATTGATCCTTCAGGCCTACTACGATTGCACACATAGTCTTTAAGTTGCCTGAGGAACCTAAACAAATCAACACTTGTATTAATATTAAATTAATTATCATGTTTGATTTTATTGAACATGATAAGGCCTACATATTTAAAACAATTATACAGACACTTAAGTACCTTTCAATTGGATACATCCAACGGTATTGTACTGGACCACAAATGCTAGCCTCATGGCCCAAATGAATAATTAAGTGCACCATAACATCAAAGAAATTAGGTGGGAACAACTTTTCCAGATTACACATTGTTTCAGCAATATTTTGATGAAGACTCTTGAAACCATCCTCTGTACCAACTTTACTGCATAAATCACGAAAGAATCCACATAACTGTACCAATACTGCTACAACTTTCTTGGGCAAAACATTGCGTATGGCCACTGGTAATAGTTGTTGCATCATGATATGACAATCATGGCTCTTCATTCCTGATAACATCCTCTCGTGCACAAGAGCACAACGTGCGATATTACCAGCATATCCATCAGGAACTTTCACACCACTTAAAACTCTACAGAATGCATCCTTCTCCTTGTTAGACATTGAGTAATGTGTAGGAGGTAAAATGGTTCTATTTCCACCATCAATCTGCTTTGGTTGAAGATCAGCACGTATCTTCATATCTTTTAAATCTAGACGTGCATTCAGGTTATCCTTAGTTTTTCCTGTCACATTCAACAATGTGAAGATGATACTTTCACATACATTCTTCTCAATATGCATAACGTCTAAATTGTGGCGGACTAAGTTATGTCTCCAATAAGGCAAACTAAAGAATATACTTTTCTTCTTCCAGTTAAGTGGTAGTTGAAGCTTTTTCCTCTTCTTCACACCCTTGTCAGTACTTTCTTTCCCAAAATTTGGAAATTGTACATCCCATATTTGCTCCATATGTTCACAACCGGACAACAATTTAGGTTGGCCTCTATGTTCTTCATGGCCGTCAAAGCTCCTTTTATTATGCCGATAAGGGTGATCTTTGTGAAGGAATCGACGGTGTCCCAAATAACAATATTTTCTTCCATTCTTTTGCCACCGAGAAGAACAATCTTTGTTGCAAATTGGGCAAGCCAAAGCGCCTTTAGTACTCCACCCAGATAGATTTCCATATGCTGAAAAATCATTGATGGTCCACATCAAAGACGCACGTAGTACGAAGTTTTTCTTTTTATGTACATCATAAGCTGGAACACCAACATCCCATAATATTTTAAGTTCATCTATTAGTGGCTCCAAGTACACATCTATATCATTCCTAGGTTGTTTTGGACCAGGAATAAGCAATGTTAGGATCATGTTTGACGGCTTCATGCACAACCACGGTGGTACGTTGTAAGGGATCACCACAACAGGCCATGTGCTGTGGGTGCTACTCATATTTTCAAACGGATTAAATCCATCACTTGCTAGCCCTAGCTTAACATTACGAGGCTCCTTGCAAAAATCTGGGTACAAATTATCAAACTCCTTCTATGCTTTAGAGTCAGCTGGGTGTCTTAACCTACCATCGTCAATACGTTCTTCGCGATGCCATCGCATATCACCGATGTCTTAGATGACATATATAACCTTTGCATTCGTGGGATCAAAGGGAAATGGCGTAACGTCTTAATCGGTATTTTATTACCACTAGATTTATATCTTGATGATCCACACGTTTTACATTTATCCAAATTGGCTGCTTCCTTCCAAAACAACATACAATCTCTTGGGCATGCGTCAATTCTATCGTAGTCGAGTCCTAATTCCTTGATGATCTTTTTCGTTTCATACAAAGAATTCGGTAAAGAATTTGGCTCAGGAAAACTCTCTTTCAATAACTCCAGCAAGACAGTGAATCCTTTGTCGCTCAGCTTGTATAAACACTTTATGTGATATAGGCGAAGCAAAAATTTTAGTCTCGTCAACTTTCGACTTCCCGGATACAACTCTTGATCAGCATCTTCCATCAACTGTCTAATATTCACTGTCTTGACACTCTGATTCCTTGTATGCTCATCCATTATTGTATCCTCAACTCCATCATTCTCATGTGTTCCTAATATCTCATTTAACATATTGTGTATACCGGCATTCGTATTCGCTTCATCAATGCCTCTTTGGATTTACATGGGATGGATTTACATCGGAAACAATTTGAGATGATGAAGATTCGCCATGGCAATTCCACACAATGTAATCTCTTTGAAACCCATCAACAACCAAATGTTCTTCAACATTATCCTTAGAATACCAGTATCGATTTTTGCATCTGACACATGGACATAAGATCTCTGGGCCAACATTCGCATTATTGGAAAATGCGAATTCTATAAAAAAATTTACCTCTTGCAAATACTGTGGAGATAACCTGAACCTTGCATTCCGTGAACCTCTATCAATCTAACTGCTCCTAGACATTGTTGACCTCTTAAGATCCAATAACCAATTCTGGTTGGAACTCTGGTCATGTGCAAGCCTTAGTCAGACCAATCAACCCAAGAATCTTGAAAGCAGGTAAGATATCACATAGATGTCCAGGCTGATTATATCTTAAGCTGAGTTCAAGTACCAAAATCTAAAAAAAGAAAATAAAACGAAAAAGAGATTAAGTAGTGAGAAAATGATTGGATAAATATAAGACTAGATAGTATCTACTACAATCTTTTACAAATCTATTACAATCTCTAACAAAATGACAAACAATGTCTCATTCTCAAAATAGGAGTAAGGATGGAGTGGAGTGCAAGATGGATTTATCCTTCAATGTCTCATTCTCAAAATCACAAATAATGGGGCTGCTATTAGAGGGGACAAAAAAAGGCTTCTAATCCAGTTGGTAGCTCCACGAAACCAAGTAAAGAAAACTCCAAACTTTTAATAAGCCAATTTCTAGTTATAAAGTAACCTCTTACCCTTTCTTTTAACCTAATTTCTATAAAGTAGTCTCCTTCAAGATTTCTGATCTCATGGAGTGCATCATATCAACTGCTCATGTTAAGATAGGACTCTCTCTCCACTTCAAAGTAAATAATTAACATTGGAGAAGAAGGAAATGGATGTCCAAAGACTCGTAGGCGAGGGTAGAAAGTGAATCAAGCTAACTCTATCAAGCACTCTGTTGCTGCCTGAAGTAATGGAACCATACAACCATACGGTAAATGCTAAATCCATCAAAATAGGATCAGATTTAGTCTTAAACATGATAATTCAAACAAAAATTGTCAACTTAAAACATCATAAACCATGAATTTACATCTAAGCAAAATCAGAAACAAAAATAATAGGTCTAGGTATCTCTTGAAGTTGCAGATGAAAAACAATGGTATAATAACAAATTCCTCAAAACGTTATGTCCATGTGTAGCTTACTTTCCATCATGCACTATATGTATATATCTATTATGTGTATAACACACACAGAGATGATCAATCTATGGTGACGTGGTCCTTTGGTTTTTGTCCCTTCCACTAGATAATTACTGTTCAATACTACACATTCCTATTTGCGTTATAGTAGGTGTAGGTTACTGGGACTCCTATTCTAATTGAGAGACTTCTTTTCTATATATATGGAATAAGATGGACATAATGGGCTAATGATTCTGCCTCTTCTCAGTAGGAATTGAGCTCTCCTTTTCTCTCCCCTATTCTCTCTCTCTCTCTCTCTCTCTCTCTCTCTCTCTCTCTCTCTCTCTCTCTCTCTCTCTCTCTCTCTCTCTCTCTGTACTGGTACTCTGTACTTCTATTGTAGGCTGCACAGTATAGTTTAATAGCGTACGTACCGTGCTTGCTGAATTCTCAAAATTTGGTCATCAAAATTACTGAATAAAATGTTTTACATCTGTTTTAAGTTAAAATGGTGCTAACTTTAGCATCCTATTGTCTAGTTGTAGGTGAACATAAGAGGCTTATTACATCACCACTAGTTCTCCGTATTTCCTCATCCCCTTGCAAGTGATCCGAGTTTCTCAAGGTTTGTATTGGCGTTCTCTTTCAGCTTTTTTTTTTAACAATCAATTGTAATTCACTTTATGTCTATGTTTAATTTATCGTTAAAAAAAATGGCATCAATTGTGGTAGCACACAAAGAGACTTCTTTTATCCTTTGCTGATTATACATAATAATTAATCATAGCATAAACATCAACAATCAAACCCAAAGGTATATATATATATATATATATATATATATATATATATATATATATATATATATATATATATATATATATATATATATATATAAGATTGTACATTTGTGGTTATCAGTCATTGTATCCCCAAGTTCATCTATATCCTTTCTTGTATTTGTATAAGAAAATCCGACCCCAATGGGAGATTCCAAGAATAATAAGTTGGCGGCTGAGACAATGACCAAACATTATTAATGTTGATTTTTAGTCTTTGCATACATAATTAATTGTTTACTATAATCATAAGGGTTTGATATGATGAGAGTGAGAGCAGTTCATGACCAATAAAATAGAAACCTAGGGAATCAGAAGGTAAGCCCTTAAGGGTTGAAGCTGCCTTAACGAACCCTTAAGGATGAGAAAGAAGTTAAAAATATAAAAGGAAAAGAAAGAAAAACGATCAAATACTTACAGGTAAAGCAAAAATTTAACCAAAGAGTAATTGCCTGCGCGATTAGGGTACGTTAGAGCTTGCAGACGGTTAACCAAACGAGATAATGATCTTGCAGACGGTTCCTCCTTCAGTTTTTCATCACCAAAGTCCGACCAATTGCCTGATTCCAAAGCTTTATCTACTCTATGGTCAGTTTGCAGGAAGAAGAATGAAGTAGAGGCGGTGCTAGACTAGGGATCAGAAAAGGGGAAAATCTAAACAAGATATTACCATTGGAGGAGAAGGCGCAGGGGAAGAACGACGGAGATACTGCAGCGGCAGACGACCGCGGGGACAATGGTACGTAGTCTAGCTCTAGCTTCTTCCAAACGATGAGCTTCAATTCGATTTAGGGTTTGCGGGAGGGAAGCAGCGCACAGAGATGAAATCGAGGGTAGAAATCGTGGGCAGTTAAGAGTACTCTGTTGGCGGGAAGAAAAGGAGGAAATAGAGGGAAAATATGGATTTTATTATAAAATAAAAATACAATAGATTTTATACGGGAATACACAGCCATACGACGGGTTTCTGATACCCGTCAAAAATACTAAATGTATACGACGGAATACAAATTCCGTCGTATAAAACCTATTAAAACCTACGGTATTCAACTACCGTCATATTAGATAAATTGTATACGACGCTCTGTTTTACCCGTTGTTAATGACTCTCTTTTGCGACGGTAAAAATTTACCGCCGTAAAATTCCGTCACAAAAAACCCATTTTTTTGTAGTGAATCCTTAACAAATTTGGTGCTTTCGTTGAGAGTTCCGACCCTGCGATGGCGGAAGGAACTCGGTTCCGGCAACTAGATGAGGTGGTTAAGACCATCGGTGAATCCACTGTGGCCCAGGGTGAACGGATCGACGCTTTGCAGACGCTGGTTTCTGAGCTTCGTCAAACTCTAGCAGAGCTAGTGGTTCACGTCACCACCATCGATGGTCGTCTGGAACAAGGAGCTCGCCTCCACTCTTCACCACCAGATCTACACACTCCATCCATTTCTCAATCATTTCCCTCCATTATTCATCCACCATCCACTGCCTCACACCCACCCAACCTCCCAAGCCCTATCTGTAGGAAAACTAAGATCTCTTTTGGGTTTCCCAGTAAACCCATTAGGGTTTCGATCAACCCTGAAATCCACACAATATCTAGAACACAATGGGAAAACACAGTAAACAATATAAATCTCATACCTGTATGTTGAAGATTGTTTTCCGCCGTTCCTCTGTAGTACACTTGGGTTTGAGTCTTCCACAGCCTTCCGGGGATCCCTTGAACTCTCTCTGCGTATGGGAACAGGAGAAGAATAACCGTGGCTGCGGGGACCCTAACCATTGGTATATATAATACCACCCCAACCCTGGACCAGTCCCACAGTGGACCAGGTTGGTCCATCTCTAATCATACTTAAACTGGTCTACCTGTAATCAGACTCCCACTGAACCAACTAACCGTATAATTAATTTAGCCCATACTAATATTCTTACATTCTCCCACTTGGGCTACATTAATTATAAAGTCATCGTTGATTCAATGTGGCCATGAAATCTAATTACACAAATCCGACCACTTTGATTCAGTTACCAAGCTTACCAATGTCGAACAACAGCGAAAAGTACTCCAACACAAATAGTGTACTCCCTTCCGTCAGTCACATACAAAGGTCCACTTAATGACATAAATCGCTTTGAGATGAAAATGAGTCCAATGATCGACTAACTACGATCCCGTTACCTTATAATCCTTATAGGTCAACGCACTTTGATATTATCCAACTTATAGACAAAACGCCTCCAGCTTGGACTAACACCACACTTTGGCTTACCGCCTTCTTTGGCTAAATACCGCCTTACAACTTTGACATGTTTTGTGAATGAATGCATAGAAGCAATAAAATAAATGTTTAAGAAATAACAAATACCTGATCTCCCACTAGCCAAGCAGATCAGAAGAACTCCCACTGACTAAGAGAATCTAAAAATTCCCATAATTATTTCAGAATTCAAGAGAATAATCAAATTATTAAAGATATTTTTCATTTAAATTTAATATGAAATTTAGTCTTCTCAAAAGTGTCTAAATGAAATCTTTCAAATAAATAATTAACTGAAAAGTAAGACATTAAACAAATATCCAAAACAACTTAAAGACAACTGATAATAATAAAGAAAACTAACTAAACCTATGGATTCAACTTTATTAAATGACATCATCACTTGGCATCTTCTTTCTCTGATGTCCCAGTTCCTTTCTTCTTCTTCTCCAACCAAGCTTCTCTTGCTTTGCATTCTCTCTTCATATGCCCCTTTTTATGGCACCAGAAACATTCAACATCACTCATATCTCTATCATAAGGTTTTCCTTTCCTGAATGAGTGTTTATCATTTCTATGGGGTCCTACCCCAACTTTTCCTTTACCCTTATGTTCTCTCGAATAATGACCTGTGATATTGACACTTTCAACCTTTTTCTTCAGTCTCTGTTCTTCTTTAGTGCAAACAGAAATTAACTTGTTCATATCCCATTCTTCTTCTTGAGTATTATAGGCTACTTGAATCGACAATATTCTTCGGTAAAGAAGATAACGCACAATGAATCACGAACTCATTGTCAACGTTAATTCCCATGGCTTTGATCTTTTCAGCAGCTGATGAAAGCTCCATGAAATGATCTCTGATACTTCCATTACCATTATACTTTGCATTGGTAAGCTTGCTCATTAAGGTGTTTCTTTGTCCTCTATCAGAAAGCTCAAACTTTCCTTTAATCTCTTTTAAATATTCTTTAGCCGTTTCCTTTGCTTGAACACCATCACGCATAGTTTCAGGAATGGCCTGCCTCATGAGCAACATAGACTTTTTATTTGCACTCATCCACTTTTCCATTTTATGCTTCTCATCGGGGTACTAAAATCGGTAATGGCAGCGGGGTTTATCCTCTTTAAGCGCTATATCTAAGTCAACCATGCCTAGACTCGCTTCTAACTGTTCATACCATCTTTTAAAACTCATTCCGGACAAAGTAGGAATAGAAACTACCATACCACCTGGCATAGTCACAGGGAAAGACATCCTGTACGATACACACCATCATAATTATATGAGTTCAAACAAAATATCAAGCAACAAATGAATTATACAGAACTCATATAAATACATCTCAAACAATAGAATACTGATACACATATCATTTACTTGCACTAACCATATCAACCATTCATGCAAGTATATGTACCATTTTTCAAGAGTTAACCAACTACACATTCTCCTTTGGGATAAACATGCCGTGGTCTTCTCGGTTTCTTTGCGATAATCGGAAAGAATAATGACTCTTGGAATCCCATCACCTTTGGGCTAATGAGATCCCTAAAATCAAAACCCCTTCAAATCATGTGCATGAATATACCTTTAGTCTTTGACAATGCCACCTTTGGGCTAACATTGTCTTTCTTAGCTGCTTTTCACACTTGGGAGAACAGTGTATAATGTATCATTTTATTGTATATGTAAATGCATAAACTTGGGATTTGAGAATGCCATGCTAGAACTGAGTATGCCACTTTGGTGGAATCCACCCATTCTTCACATGACACCCTCAAACCCTCATTTGAACAACACTTGACGATGTCACTTTTGGATGTACATCGCCTTTACATAAGCATTTACAAATACATTCAACTTTGAATTTGAAGATATCATGATGAAACTAAGTGTACCACTTTGGTGGGATCGACCTAATTCCACAATGATATTCCAAACCCTACTTTGCAGCACCATGTGGGTCAACAAACAAAAACTTCATGCACATATAATATTCTACAAACATTTGATACAAAATAGCTGACAAACAAGCAGAAAAACTGCAAACCGGACTAATTTGGGATACTTTTTAGTCAAAACTATATTCCCCAAATCACCAAACCATGTCAAACTATGTACCAAATTGTAGAGCACAAAAATACGAACACAGCGCAAAAAACCGCGTCAAAATCCGACGCTCCTAGCTCCCACAATCGCCGATCAAAGTCGGCAATGCTCTTGCATCTCGAACCGGTTCTGGCCGGTTTAGGTGGGTTCGGTTCGGTCTGCCCGGGTTCGGCTAGGGGCGGACCGAACCCACTGTAAAACCTTTTTTTTTTTTTTTTTTTTTTTTTTTTGGAAATACATTGGTCCAAACCGACCCAACGGTTTGGTATGATCTGAACCATGGATAAACCGTGAACCGACCATGGGTTCAACCACCGGGCTAACCGGTTCAACCAATCGGGTTTCGGGTCAACAGTTTCGGGTTTGTATCCGGGTCAACGGGTCATTTGTTCGGGTCAGGTCAAACGGGTTCGGGTCGTTGACTGGGCGATCGGGTCGACCATGTGAGGAACACGTGTGACCCGCCGCCCCATTGTTGAGTCGACTCGGTCAAACCCGCTAGGGTTTCTGAGTCGACTCAACCATGACGTCAGCCCTTTTTTTCTTTTTCTTTTTTTTTTTTTTTATGGCCGCCGGCGCGTGGAACTCACGCGCTTTTTCAGGAGGCGCGTGAGGGCGCGTCCGACCATCTCCGACGACCTACCTTATGTCGTCGGCTCCGTCTCTCCGAGATCTACAATCCTATGTAGTTTTGTTTTATTTTCATGGTCATAAAAAAAAAATTTTGAAGGTCTAAATTCCAGACAGTTTGATATGAAGAATTTGAGAGAAAAATCTCTCTTTTTTTCTCAATCTATTCAACCTTAGTCTCTAGAGTGCTTACCCATCGATCCTAGATCTGTGTGGGAGGCTCTGATACCACTGTAGGAAAACTAAGATCTCTTTTGGGTTTCCCAGTAAACCCATTAGGGTTTCGATCAACCCTGAAATCCACACAATATCTAGAACACAATGGGAAAACACGGGAAACAATATAAATCTCATACACGTATGTTGAAGATTGTTTTCCGCCGTTCCTCTGTAGTACACTTGGGTTTGAGTCTTCCACAGCCTTCCGGGGATCCCTTGAACTCTCTCTGCGTATGGGAACAGGAGAAGAATAACCGTGGCTGCGGGGACCCTAACCATTGGTATATATAATACCACCCCAACCCTGGACCAGTCCCACAGTGGACCAGGTTGGTCCATCTCTAATCATACTTAAACTGGTCTACCTGTAATCAGACTCCCACTGAACCAACTAACCGTATAATTAATTTAGCCCATACTAATATTCTTACACTATCCACACTCGTACAGTTCGCCTTGATTTCCCCAGGTTCGACGGAGTTGATCCAGCGGGATGGATATTCAAGGTAGAGAGATTTTTTGCTTATCATGGCACTACCGATGATCAACGTCTCTTGATATCCTCTTTCCATATGGATGGACCCGCTCTTCAGTGGTTCCAATGGATGTTCCGCAAATCCCGTTCCCATCTTGGGATGTCTTTATCAATTCCCTCCAGGTGTTCGATTTGGGCCATCCGAGTTTTGAGGATCCTCGGGGGGCTCATCCAAGTTAACTCAAACCTCAACGGTCGCTGCATACCAATCCCGGTTTGAGCTCTTGGCTAACCGTCTTGAAGGGGCTTCCCCCGCCTTTTTACTCGCGTTGTTTCCACCTCCGGACTATCCCCAGCGATCCGTTGAGGTAATGTCTTTCCGACCTACCTCTATGGCTCAGCCGTGGGTTTGGCTCGCCCTCGCAGAGTCTAAACAAGCAGAGGCCAAACGCACCTGGTCCCAGCCTTCCCCACCACGATTTCCTTTGTCCACCTGCTAGCCCCTCTTCTCGCCTCTTCTTCCCACCCCCTTGCCCCAAACCCAACTACTGTCTTCCCATCAAACGCCGACACCAGCTGAAATGCGGAGCCGCCGTGACAAGGGACTCGCTATAACTGCGATGAAAGTTCTCGCCGGGCCACCGTTTTAAGGTTCACAACTCCTTCCGCTAAAGATGCTAGCGATGATGAGGATGACGGACCCGATTCCCGTGCAAAGAACCGATCCACCCTCACGATCCTCCTCCTCCGGCCATGCCGGATCTCACGCCCGCCACGAGAAATTTCTTATCATGCCTTGGCTGGGCATCATTCACCAACTACTCTTCGGTTTAAGGCAACAATCCATGGTTCGCCTGTTCGGTGTTGATCGACAATGGCGGCACACAACTTTGTGCAGAGTAGAATTGCTCGATATCTGGGATTAGCCATTGAATCTGCAGGACCCTTGACTGTCTTGGTTGGAAACGGTACAACGCTGCAGAGTGAGGGCATTGTCAAACACCTTCCGGTGACATTTCCTCACCACACGGCCACGGTGGAGGCTGTTGTTCTTCCTCTCATCGGAGCAGATCTAGTTTTCGGAGTTCAATGGCTCTCGCAGCTTGGACCTGTTATTTTTTACTATGGACGCAGAACTTTGGAGTTTACGTAAAGGGCTCACCGTGTTTATCCGGTTGGGGAACCTACCTCAGCTCCGTCACAACTATGTTTCCGTGGTGTCCGACGCCTTGTTGAAACCAACTCCGTCGCTGCCTATTCGGTTTAGACCTTCACCAACCACTTTCGCAAGACGTTCCACGGGCTCCAGAACCTCTACAAACATTATTGCAGAAATATTCAAACGTCTTCAGGACTCCTCGACGGCCTCCCTCCTCTGCGTGCACGGGATCATAGTATTCCCCCGCAACCCGACTCCGCCTCCAACCAATGTTCGCCCGTATCGATACCCGCACTTCCGTAAGGCTGAAATTGAAAGAATGGTCATTGAGATGCTGAAGGAAGGTATCATACGTGAGAGCACAAGCCCCTTCTCCTCCCCTGTCCTGCTCGTCAAGTAGCGCGACGGAACTTGGCGCTTCTGTGACGACTAGCCTTAAATGATATTACAATCAAGGATCGATTTCCAATTCCGACAGTTGATGAACTTTTAGATGAACTTCACGGGGCGCGGTTTTTCTCCAAATTGGATTTGCGATCTGGCTATCTGTTAGGATCGGGAGAACGCAAACAAACAAGAAGCACACGAAGAATTAACGTGGTTCAACACCCCATCGTGGGATGCCTACATCCACCAGAGAAAAGAGTGACTTTCTTCTATTCCCAAGAACAGTCTACAAAATTCTCTACCCGACGCTCCTATCTCATCCGTCACCCTTTACAACGTTTCCAGCTCTCCAACTGTCGAGGAGAATCCTCTACACCCTTGTAGCCTTACCTAGGTTTTCCCACTACGGAGACAATTTATAGGGAAACCTAGAAACCCTAATCCCACCATAATTATAAGTTTACTCCCATACATGTAATAGACTCATACCCTAATACAAATACTACCCCTTATAATTGTGTGGACCCCACAGAATACAAGACACCAACCCAACAAATCTCCACCTGGCTTGGATTCTGCAAACCACCTTGAAGAAAATCGTTGATGTTGATTCAGTAAATCCGTCTCGCCAAAACGCTACACCCAAACCAAAGATAGCCCACACCCGTCCGGGTGTCCCGCATACTCACCGCCGCACGATGTGAAGTGACTCCATCTCTCCCACCGCTGCAGCATCACCGAAAAGATCACCGTCACTCACAATCCTCCCCGCAACTCCGCTTGCATCCGGAACCCGAGTCTCTCACCACCGCACCTCCATTCGCAGCCCTTGAGAACCGACTCCCTTATCCCACCCCTTTGCAACTCCAATTGCACCTGGAACCCAAGCCTCTCACCTCTCGCACCTCCAATGCGGACTTAGAGATCCGACTTCTTGTCCCAACCCGCCAAGTACTCCTTTACCCCACGGTGCAACATAACCGGCCATTATGTGCATCGTCACGGGATTCAATCCCGCCAGTCGAGATCCGACACCCGATCCAACTAGATCCGCCAAGCCATTGAAAACCATCGCTGCCACACCCGGAAGTCAAACTCGCAAGTCTTGACTCCATGATCCCCTGCACATGCGATGATAAGAAGAATCATCTTCCCAACCCGAGATTCTCCTCCATCTCTTCTTGTCGGCACAAAACTATTACTTGAAGAAACAAAGAGATGCAGAAATTTCACCCAAAGAAACAGAGGCTGCTGTACGGAGCGAATAACTTGATTTAAAAAACTCCAATAAAAATTCTGACCGTACAGATTGACGAACTATGTGTCCTCTACCTGCTGTCCAAAAAATCAGCCCAATCGGACCACGGATGATCTCCCGATCGTCTGCCTTGATCACGGCTGCGCAAATCACCTACGCCCGGAAAAACTGCTACTCTCTTTTTCTTCTTCTTATGATGCTAAACCCTAACCTAATCCGTTTTTGTCCTATTTAAAAGATTAAATACAAGACAAAAGAATGGGTTTAAAACACACAAAGGTTTGAACCTTTATCTACAAACCCTAAGCATCATTGTACTAGGGTTTCCATGGGAAACCCTTCCACGGTTCAGTCCTTTTTTTTTCTTCTTCTTCATACTTCATGTACCTCCTTCGTTCTTCAAAGAACCCTAGCTCGATACCACTTGTTAGGATCGGAGAACGAAACAAACAAGAAGCACACGAAGAATTAACGTGGTTCAACACCCCATCGTGGGATGCCTACATCCACCCAGAGAAAAGAGTGACTTTCTTCTATTCCCAAGAACAATCTCACAAAATTCTCTACCCGACAGCCTATCTCATCCGGTCACCCTTACAACTGTTCCAGCTCTCCCACTGTCGGAGGAGAATCCCTCTACACACTCTTGTAGCCTTACCTAGGTTTTCCCACACGAAGAGCAATTTATAGGGGAAACCTAGAAACCTAATCCCACCACAATTATAAGTTTACTCCCATACATGTAATAGACTCATACCCCAATACAAATACTACCCCTTATAATTGTGTGGACCCCACGGAACACAAAGACACCAA
>CM053265.1:69374216-69531265 GCA_028583415.1 Protea cynaroides | reverse complement strand
GGTCGGACGCGCCCCACCCGCCGCGAAAAGGCGCGTGAGATCCACGCTGCCGGCGCTTGGATTTAAAAAAAAAAAAAAAAAAAGTCGACGAATACGAGCAGTCATCGCCGGTCGACTCGGCCGGATCGGTAACCCTAACAGGGTTGCGGGTTGCTGGGCCGAGGCAACCCAAACCCGGGTGCCGGGCCAAGACCGACTCGGTCGTGGGGCCGGCCCAGCCCAGCCCGGCACCGGTCGGACCCGGCCCGGGTACTCGGGCCCAACCCAAAGCCAAGCCACCGACTGGCGTAGACCCGGTCGGACCCGAAACCCGGCTTCAAGGCCCGGTGGGACACCCCGAAACCCGATATTATGGTCCGATGGGTTAACCCGAAGACCCACTTATATGCTCCGGTACTTGACCCGAAAACCCGGAAAGTTGACCCGGATGTACATTCGGTCGAACCGGTAACCGGTTTGGTTTTGGACGGACCGGTCGGTTCGGTTCTGGTTGCGGCTCGTACCGGTCCAGACTTTTAAGGCATGTTTGCCTTGCAGTTTTTTGACTGCATTCACAATCCGACTTTAAACTGGATTTGTGGGAGCTAGGAAGGTCGGATTGACCTCCGATTTGTTCCGTTGGACTTGGTTTTCAATGCTCTTCAATCTGGAATAGATATTATTACATTTTGATACATTGAGAGTAGTAGTATTCCAAATAAATGCTCTTTTGAAGCTCGATTTGCGGTGTTTACTGGGTTTTTCTCAATATTTTTTGTATCATAATGATTGTTGAGCTAAAGTGCATGTTTATTTGAATGTTTAGACTTATAAAGTTGATTTTTAAAAAACATTCATGGTTATATATATCCCACTAGAGCTGCAATTTGGGATTTGTTCATATCATGGTAGAACTTGGTGGATTCCACCAAAGTGGTATACCTTGTTTTGTCATGATGTATTCAAATTCAAGCGATTGTGTTTGTAAATGCTTTAAAGAATGACAAGGTGTTCACCTAAGAGTGGCATTGTCCCGTTTTATTCAAATTATGATTTGTACATATTGTGTAAGAATTAGGTGGGACCACTAAAGTGGCAAGCTCAGTTCTATCATGATATGCTCAAATCCAGAACTTATGCATTTATAGACACAACAAAGAAGGATAGTGCTCACTTAAATGTGACATTATCAAGATTTTCACTTTTGTGGAAGCTTGACTTTAGGGAGTTTCATACACCCAAAGGTGGTGGAATTTTTGAGAGTCATTATCCCTTCGCAGGTTATGCACAGATAGTAGAAGGACCGGTGCGCTCTTGTCCCAAAGGATAAGGGTGTAGTTTCGGTTGACTCTACACGGATAGTAAGAGGACCAGTGCGCTCTTGTCCCAAAGGATAAGGGTGTAGTTTCGGTTGACTCTACACAGATAGTAAGAGGATCAGTGCGCTCTTGTCCCAAAGGATAAGGGTGTAGTTTCGGTTGACTCTACACAGATAATAAGAGGATCAGTACGCTCTTGTCCCAAAAGGATGAGGGTGTAGTTTCGGTTGACTCTTCAAAGGAAATGGACTTGCATATATATTGTAAGTTTAAATTATCTTGTGTGTATGTTTGCATTATATCACACATATTAGAGAACATATAATGATCAAACACCTCATGATGCTGTTATGGCGGGCCGGTTCTATGAATTGGCATGAAAAAGTGAAAGCTAGTCTAGGAATGCTTAACCTAGTACTCGGCGGAGATTCTATTTTGATCTTTGGGAATATTCAATCCCTAAGATCGGGTAAAAGAAAATTCAAATAAGGAACATTGAAAATAGATGTTCAGTGGAAATCCAAAGAAATTTTGGTCTTTAAAATGGGTGGAGAGATGTTGTATTCTCAAGGTTGTCTGCATCGAGTTTTGATGGTATAGGATGATAATGGTGTGTGAGGAATAATGGTGTGTGAGGAAACACAGGTTAGAGCTATTAGCCATCACTAATAAGCTCTGAGATATGTGAATCTCTATAGGTAACTCATTGGAATTTTATAGATGATTCACTTGACTTTCACTTCCTCACCTGAACTGCAAAGTTAGATCCTGGTGACCCATAACCCAGTGGACAAAAGATGAGTTGATTTCCTTTACACTAAGAAAGAAATTTCAAAGAAAAGAAAAAGGAAGGAATGCAAATGTCATGATGTGTGAGCCATACTCTGACAAATGCAGTAAGTGGAATGTAAGGTCTTATAGAAAGAAAAACAAATTTTCAAGGAACAGTAAGAAACTTCGACAAGAAAAATGATTTTATGGAACTACGGGAACTTCGGAAGAAACATGTGGAAAAGGTTATAACTGGAAGAAAAGTAGGATCATGAAACTTTCGAGTAAGAAGGTAATGGAGATTGGAAACTTAAGTAATAGAAGTAATCCAAGCCTATTAAAAGTAGCAAAAACCTTATTTACTCTCTGTAGTTTACTTAGCTATAGAAGTTAGACAGTATATCCTAATTCCATCCTTAGCATAGACATTTAAGAATCTTATCTAATGAAAGACTGTAAAAAGGTTGTAAAGAATAGAATTCTAGAAACCCCTAAAGTTAATGACTTACTTACTTGTAAGGATTGTTTAAGGGAAAGATGACAAGATTAAGAAATATTAAAAGATATTTACAACAAGGGAATTGTTGGATCTTGTGGACATCAAAATTTTATCTAGGAAATTCTTGTCATAATCGTTTCACTGAATGAGATTCAATAACAAAGAGTGACAAATAGATATGATCAAGAGAACTTCGAGAGTGTATTAGCTCCTTTGGAGTGATCAATTGCATGACCTATAGTATTAATAGGGTGCCATGTAAGGTTGTTTTCAGTCCAAGTTATCTTCTTGATTGGAACTGTAAAGAGTAGCGTATTTTCATAACACTCGTGGGAGAGTGATTATTTTAGGACATTGAGTTATCATTTTTGGGATATCCTCTAATATCTGAAGGATTCAACAAGATTCATTGGTGATGTTGGTTAGCAGTCACATCCAAGAAACATAAGTTTAATGAGATCACATGGAAATTGTTGTGGAACAATTAGTTGAGGTATCAAAAATATTATCAGAGTGTAATGAGATAATTGTTAAAATTATCTTCATTCAGGTTGGTGCATAACCAAAATACCAGAGCAAGATAAGGCAATGAGTAAATATATAATAGATCATGTAGATCTGTGATTTCATCACATGTTATACCTCAAATTAGATATTTTGGCATTGGACAAGATAAAGATCCCAATAGTTTTAAGCAAGTTGTCAATAATGAAATTATTTATGAATGGTTACCAGTCATAATTGATGTATCGTTATTTATGAACATCAATGAGATTTGGGATTTTATGCTCTTGTCATGAGCGGTGTACTCATAGGCTCAAATGGATATGTAAGAAAATGTGTGATTCCAGTGGGAGAATTGATTGCTACAAAGTAAAACTTGTAGCGAAGTGAAATCACACAAAGAGAATGAAAAGTATAGACTTCAAATCTATCTTTGAGGTCTTAGTTATGCATTTTATTTTGGAGTTGCATCAGATAGATGTAAAGATCGTTTTGATCAAAGAAAATCTGAAAGAAGGTGTTTATAGGCTTTACCCAGAAGGTTTTGAGGTAAAGGAAAAAGATAGGCTTTACCCAGAAGGTTTTGAGGTAAAGGAAAAAGAAAATCTATTTTGTTTCTTATAAAGTCAATATGTGGATTAAGCAAACATCCAGGTAGTGGTACCTGAAGTTTAACAGATTTATATCTTCTTAACACTTTGTTGAGATTATCATTGATCATTATGTATATATATAGAGGTCAGTGGGAGAGGATTCATTTCCTAGTCATATATGTTGATGGTTAATCACTGACCAGCAGTGACATGGTTTATCTGTTGAAACCATAGTTTCAATGTCTGATAAATTCGAGATGAAGAATGTGTGAGTAAGTACTTTTGTACTTGACATTGAGTTTTCTCGTGACAGGAAAAATGAAACTCTGGGTTTGTCTCAAAGGGTATACATTATTCATGTTCTTGAATGATTGAATGTACATGCATAACGGTTAAGTTGCGGATGCTTAAATCGATAAATGAGACAAATTGACGAGTTATGTTTAAGAAATGATGTTCAAAGAGAGCATCCCAAGAACGAGCTTGGTGTATGCTCAAGATTATATTTATTCTCACATAGCCTTTGTTTAGAGTGTATTGAAACATTTTTAGTTGGATACTTGGTATAGCTCATTAAACAACGAGATATAAAGGTCATGCGGTACTTGCAGAGGACCAAAGATTATCCACTCATTTGTGGCAGTAGTGACACTCTTGGCTATTGTGATGTAGTGTTTGGTGATTGCATTGGTGGCATGAATCCCATCTCAGATTTATTGTTATGATGGTAGATGTATCCTTTGAGGAAAAATATAAAGAAGTTTATCCATGCATCACCCTCTTGATAAGGTAAATTTTATAACTATATGTGAAACTAATAAGTAGCATATCTAGTTGAAGAGTTATCTTTCAGACCTGGAAGGTTGTAAGTTTAACTTAGGCTATTGAGATGTATTGTGACAGCGGTTTGTTATTGTGTTGGTCTCAAAGAATAATGTGAAATCTAGTAATTCAAAGCATAATAGAGATCGATTTCAAATATCTTTAGGTGAGAGAAAAAGGTCAAAGAACTTATTTCATTGTAGAGCACATTCGTTAAACATCTTGATTGTAGATTCTCTGACGAAGGTTTTGTCAAGGGGAGTCTCCAAGGGACTGTATGTTTAATATAGAAATGGTTAATTCATTAAATGTGCTTGATTAGTGGGAGACTTTTCTCACTTTGATAATGATTTATTTCATTATGTTTATTTACATTGCCTATAGTTTTGGCATGGATATTTATTACCATGGTTATTTTTATTTCAGCATTCATTTATTGCTATGTTGCATATTCATTGACATGTCATTGACAAAGGCGATATTTAGCCAAATGAACAAGGCGGTATTAAGCCAAATGAACGGGGCGGTATTTAGCCATAGTTCACGGCGGTGTGTCAAAGTACGATATTGACCAAAAGGGTATGTGGCGGGTTTGCTACGGTCAATATCAAGGTTTATTGTCTCTGAGGTTTTATCAAGGCAATTAGTACAATATTAACCGAAAGGGTATGTGGCGGTTTGCTACGGTCAATATGAAGGTTTATTGCCTCCGAGGTTTTATCAAGGCAATTAGATCGAAGGTTATTCGATCACGGACCCACATGAAATAATATTTTCATGTATACATGTCTCTAGGCGATTCATATCATTAAGTAGACCCTTGTATGTAACTGACAGAAGGTAGTACACCAGATATGTTGGAGTATTTTCCGTTGTTGCTCGACATTGGTAGGCTTGATGAGTGGATCAAAGTTTGATGACGATTTATTATGTAATAGGATTCCATGGCCACATTTTTCGACGGTGGTTTTGTAATTAATCTAGCCCAAGTGGGAGATTGTTAGATTCCTGATGTGTGGGCTTGATCAATTACCTAACCAGTTGTTAAGTGGGAGTTCAATTACTGGTTTGACCGGTTCAGGTCTGGTTCGTCACTGGTTAGAGACTACTAACCCGGTCCACTGTGGGAATGGTTATGGGTTAGGGATTGTATTATAAATACAATGGTTAGGGTCCCCGCAGTCATTGGTTTTATCTCTCTGTTGCTCTCATACGCACAGAGGCAAAAGGGATCCCAACGAGGCTGTGGAAGACTCTAATCGAAGCATTCAAGGCACAGGAAACGGTCGAAAATCAATCTACAACAAATGGTATGTGTTCTATCATCTCTTTTATTGCCCATTGAATTCTAGTTATCTGTGTGGTGGATTCGTTAGGGTTCATGGGAAAACCCATGGGAATAACCCTAACCTGCATTAAAAATTATAACAACCCAACCTCCCAAGCCCTATCCACACTCGTACAGTTCGCCTTGATTTCCCCAGGTTCGACGGAGTTGATCCAGCGGGATGGATATTAAGGCAGAGAGATTTTTTGCTTATCATGGCACTACCGATGATCAATGTCTCTTGATATCCTCTTTCCATATGGATGGACCCGCTCTTCAGTGGTTCCAATGGATGTTCCGCAAATCCCAGTTCCCATCTTGGGATGTCTTTATCAAATCCCTCGAGGTCCGATTTGGGCCATCTGAGTTGAGGATCCTCAGGGGGCTCTGTCCAAGTTAACTCAAACCTCAACAGTCGCTGCATACCAATCCCAGTTTGAGCTCTTGGCTAACTGTACTGAAGGGGCTTCCCCTGCCTTTTTACTCAGTTGTTTCACCTCTGGACTATCCCCGGCGATCCGTTGTGAGGTAATGTCTTTCCGACCTACCTCTATGGCTCAGGCTGTGGGTTTGGCTCGCCTGCAGGAGTCTAAACAAGCAGAGGCCAAACGCACCTGGTCCCAGCCTTCCCCACCACGATTTCCTTTGTCCACTGCTAGCCCCTCTTCTCTGCCTCTTCTTCCCACCCCCCTTGCCCCAAACCCAACTACTCGTCTTCCCATCAAACGCCTGACACCAGCTGAAATGCGGAGCCGCCGTGACAAGGGACTCTGCTATAACTGCGATGAAAAGTTCTCGCCGGGCCACCGTTTTAAGGTTCGTCAACTCCTTCTGCTACAGTATGCTAGCGATGATGAGGATGACGGACCCGATTCCTGTGCAGCAACCGATCCACCTACTGATCCTCCTCCTCCAGCCATGCCGGATCTCACGCCCGCCACAGAAATTTCTTATCATGCCTTGGCTGGGCATCATTCACCAACTACTCTTCGGTTTAAGGCAACAATCCATGGTTCGCCTGTTCAGGTGTTGATCGACAGCGGCAGTACACACAACTTTGTGCAGAGTAGAATTGCTCGATATCTGGGATTAGCCATTGAATCTGCAGGACCTGAGTGTCTTGGTTGGAAACGGTACAACGCTGCAGAGTGAGGGCATTATCAAACACCTTTCGGTGACATTTCCTCACCACACGGCCACGGTGGAGGCTGTTGTTCTTCCTCTCGTCGGAGCAGATCTAGTTTTCGGAGTTCAATGGCTCTCGCAGCTTGGACCTGTTATTTTTTACTATGGACGCAGAACTTTGGAGTTTACAGAAGGGGCTCACCGTGTTTGTCTGGTTGGGGAACCTACCTCAGCTCCGTCACAACTATGTTTCCAGGGTGTCCGACGCCTTGTTGAAACCAACTCTGTCGCTGCTCTATTCAGTTTAGACCTTCACCAACCACTTTCGCAAGACGTTCCACAGGCTCCAGAACCTCTACAAACATTATTGCAGAAATATTCAAACGTCTTCAGCACTCCTACAGGCCTCCCTCCTCTGCGTGCACAGGATCATAGTATTCCCCTGCAACCTGACTCCGCTCCAGTCAATGTTCGCCCGTATCGATACCCGCACTTCCAGAAGGCTGAAATTGAAAGAATGGTCATTGAGATGCTGAAGGAAGGTATCATACGTGAGAGCACAAGCCCCTTCTCCTCCCCTGTCCTGCTTGTCAAGTAGCGCGACGGAACTTGGCGCTTCTGTGTCTACTACAGAGCCTTAAATGATATTACAATCAAGGATCGGTTTCCAATTCCGACAGTTGATGAACTTTTAGATGAACTTCACGGGGCGCGGTTCTTCTCCAAATTGGATTTGCGATCTGGCTATCATCAAATCAGAGTCCACATCAACGATGTTTCAAAGACGGCCTTCCGCACACACGATGGCCACTTTGAGTTCCTGGTCATGTCATTCGGTCTCACGAACGCGCCATCGACCTTTCAGGCCACTATGAACTCCATTTTTCGACCATTTTTGCATCGATTTTTGTTAGTTTTCTTTGATGATTTTCTAATTTATAGTTCCACCTGGGATACTCACTTGCAGCACCTTGAGCAGGTTTTACAACAGTTACAGGCGCATGAGCTTTATGCTAAGCTTTCCAAGTGTTCGTTCGGCCAAACCCAGATCGAGTACCTTGGCCATGTCGTGTCCGCCACCGGTGTCGCAATGGACCCTACGAAGATTACTGCCATGATTGACTGGCCCGTGCCAACCTCAGTCCGTGAGCTTCGTGGTTTCCTGGGTCTTATCGGGTATTATCGTCGGTTTGTCGCCCGTTATGCCCACATAGCAGCTCCTCCCACGGATTTGTTACAAAAGGGTGTTTTTGTGTGGAATTCAGCTGCCCAGAGGGCTTTTGACAATTTGAAGGTCGCGATGACATCCGCCACTGTACTCCGGTTGCCTGATTTTTCGGTTCCCTTTACTTTAGAAGCCGATGCCTCAGGAGTAGGAATCGGAGCTGTCCTCTCACAAGCCTCTCACCCGATTGCATATTATAGCCGCAAGCTCTCTCCTAGAATGCAGGCTGCTTCTGCATACATCCGTGAGATGTACGCCATCACAGAGTCTGTTCGACGATGGCGCCAATACTTGCTGGGGCATCGCTTCATCATAAAAATTGATCAAAAAAGTCTGAAGGAGCTAACAGAGCAGACGGTCCAGACTCCTGAACAACATCAGTGGCTCTCAAAGCTTCTTGGCTATACCTTTGATATCCTGTATCGCCCCGGGTCCGATAATACGGTCGCCGATTCCTTGTCTAGAGTTCCAACTGCGATGGATACCTTATTGGCCTTGAGTGGGCCTGCTCTGAATCTGGTTGCACAATTAAGGGATGAGGTCTAGTCCTTCCCTGATCTCCTGGCCTTGCGCGACGACCTTCTGGCTGATCCTACCTCACATCGTCACTATGCTTTCCGCCAAGGTCTCCTGTATTTTAACAATCGGTTGGTCGTCTCTCCTAACTCTAGTCTTTGTGCCACACTTCTGCAAGAGTACCATGCCTCTCCTATTGGCGGCCATGCTGGGTTTTTACGGACCTACAACAGAATTGCTGCTAATGTATTTTGGCCAGGTTTACGACGCGCCGTTAAGACCTTTATTGATCAATGCCATGTCTGCCAGCAAGTGAAATCTCTTACCTCCACGCCGGCCGGACTCCTGCAGCCCTTACCCATCCCTTCCCGTGTATGGGAGGATGTCGCCATGGATTTTTTCACGGGTTTGCCGCTTTCCTCCGGTAAGACTGCAATTTTGGTTGTCATTGATCGGCTGTCCAAATACGCACATTTTTGTGCCTTATCACCTGGCTACACAAGTTTAAAAGTAGCAGAGCTCTTTGTTGCTAATGTCGTGCGTCTCCATGATATACCAAGATCGGTGATTAGTGACAGGGATCCTTTGTTTGTAAGTCGGTTCTGGCGTGAATTATTTCGGTTGCAAGGCACCACCTTAGCTATGAGCAGCGCCTACCACCCTCTGTTCAGACGGCCAATCCGAGGCTCTCAACCGTTGTGTTGAGATGTATCTTCGAAGTTTCACAATGGACAATCCGACCCAGTGGACTCGTTTTCTCCCTTGGGCAGAGTATTGGTACAATACTGCCTTCCATACGGCTGCCTCCATGACACCGTTTGAAGCTCTCTACGGCCGCCCTCCTCCTGTTTTATCGCATTACATTCCTGGTAGTGCTCAAGCAGAGGCTGTGGATAATGAACTCCAGTGCAGGGATACCATTCTTCGCCGTCTAAAGGACAACTTGGTCCGAGCCCAGAACCGTATGAAGATCCAGGCAGATAAGCATCGAACTAATAAACTCCATGAGGTAGGTGATTGGGTCTATGTCAAGTTACAGCCCTATCGCCAGTTATCAATAGCTCAACAGAACCATCCTAAGCTGGGTCGTCGATTCTTTGGGCCATACCGTATCATTGCTCGGGTAGGAGCCGTGGCTTATGGCTTGTCCCTTCCGGACTCAGCTCGAATCCACCCAGTTTTTCACATCTCGCAGCTTAAACGTTGCCATGGTGACCCATCTCTACAACCTGCTCCTCTTCCCCTGTTGGCCTTGAATAATAAAGCCTTACCTACTCCAGCAGCAGTCTTGAATTACAGACACCTGCGGCGCCAAGCTCAATGGAATCCCCAGGCATTAATCCAATGGGAGGGCCTGCCACTTGAGGAAACCTCTTGGATCGATCTCCAGCTTCTCCAGCAACTCTACCGACCCTGAACCTTGAGGACAAGGTTCTCTCAGAAAGTAATGGCAATGTTATGACTACTCCAGCAACACGTGACACCTCATACGAAGAAGACCATGTGGCACCTAGAAGGGGAGAAAGAGTTAGAAAACAAACTATGACTCTGAGGGACTATTACACGTAATTGAATAAAGTTAAACAAAGAATTGGGAGGGTGACACATAGGATGGTATTGTTAGAAAAAGGATACTGTTAGAAAGTCATGAGTAGAACGTGACCACAGCTGTAAAGGATTGATATGGACTGTGCTGTATAAAGCTGAGAGAAGATATTATGAATGAAAATATAGAAAACTATTATTCTCCCATCTTCTTCTCTGTTTGTCTGGAGGGAGCTACCTTGAAATAGAAAATCCTTAACAGGCGGCGTTTTTAAACGCCATTGATTATGATCAAAACCCACGCTCCTGTTAAAGACATCTATGACGGCGTTTCCTATTAATCGTCGCGATAATATTTCTATATCGACGTTTGTATCATCTCACTGCAGTATCAAGTGTGGACTAAAACTATATATAGTTAATAGTTTGATTAATCTTTGATTATATGGCCAAGCTACAAAACTCCAACAAGCTTCTCCCTAAACACTTTCATGTGGCGGATTAAGACTAGGCTATTTTTAATGTGGGTGTCTTTCATTCTATTCCCGTTGGAATCTAATTAACCAAATCATTTTCTATAGGTTTTCTGTCTTACGACAAGAATCCATAGTTGCATGGTCGACGGTCTTAGCCAAATAACATTTTTACCCCTACAATAAAATATTACATTAGATTTTTTTTTTTTTTTGTTGAAAAATATTACATTACATCAGTCAAGGGATTATTTGAAGTTGGGTTACAATCTCATTTGACACCTTCAGAGGTATCAATTAGACAAACAATATCGTAACTATACCATAAATCATTTAGTCAACATAGTATCGTTATATAAGAGTTTCAGAAAAAAAAAAAAAAAAAAAAACTTTGATGAAACGAAAGACTTCCTGTGTTGCAAGAATTTATCATTTCAGTGAAGATCAAGGGAACTGAACCCTCCATTATAGAAAATACAAAATAAAAAAATAAAAAATAAAAAAGGAAAGAAAAAATTGAATCGAACATGAACTTCAAAGTTGATCTTGGTACAATGAAACTTTTTTTTTTTTTTTTTTGTTAAGTTTGGTTCAATGAAACTTGACCCAATAAACATGATACTCTTGGCAAAGCTCTTGACTGAATTTTGCAGAGTCATCAGCTGCACCATCATTGCTGAATCATTTTAAGCTACATCAAGCTATACCTGTCAATGGAGGGGAAAAATCAGAAAGGAATAGAAGAACATTTGAGAAAAGCAGAAGAAACATAAAAACAGATGAGAATGTTGGTATTCAGTGTTGCTTTGCATCCAACAATGGCAGAAGATATTGTGTGGGTGAATGGCAGGGCAATTCTCCTTTGGCAGAGTAGACGTACCTCGTCCGCCTGCCAAAGGAAAATCACCCTGTTATTCTTCTCTACCCTCACATTTGCCTTGTCTTTCTCCATCCATGCTTGACCCACTTTTATACTGTCTGATTCGAACTTTGGTACTGCTGGATATGCCATGAAAAAGTGAACTCTTGAGGTATTATGCCAAGTATAATTCCTCTACAACTTCCCTGATTTTTTGCCATGGTCCCGTTTTCATGTTAGGACCCGTTTGAAAATCCCAAAAGCCTTAAATCACCTCACCCCTCTTCTTCAACATCCAAGTGAAATGGGGAATTCTATATCTTTCCAACGAATTTGGGACACGATCCCTGTGGAGGTTTGGCTGGGCCAAACTTGGTTTCCATGCAGATTCTTGCCTGGATTCCTCAAGTAATAGACATGTAATTTAGTCTTGGGAGTTTCCTAACCACTTGCTTTATATATACGAGGATGAACCCTAATCAAGTTTCTAATTCAAAAGTTCGAATTAATAAATGGAAGAATTCTCCATATATAAGGATCCAAGCTTCCAATCTCATTAGCAATGTGGAACTATTCCCAATACTCCCATTTACATATAACTCCACCGTTGAATGATGTATATGTGATAGTATATGTGGTTATATATGACACTTTTTAAGTGATTTGGTCCTTTCTTTTAGGTGATTGATCCCTCTTTTCAGGTGACATGTCTGTGATTGTCCATATTTTTGGATGACATGTCTGTGACTATCTCCTTTTGGGGTGACTGTCCATCTTTGGATGATCATAGCCTCTCTTTTTGCATCTCTCCTCTTTTTAGAGTTATTAGAAGATGAAACTTAGAGCTCTGATACCTATCAAGTTTCCAAACTCAAAAGTTCGAACTAGTATATAGAGAAACTCTCCACTATATACTTAGGGATCCTCCATGTATGGGATTTTCTACTTGACACTCATCCTATGCCAAATAGTTCGGTGCTTCATGTTGCTTGGATCAGTATAAACTTCTCACCTCTTTCGATTCAAATACCAAATAGCCCCCTTTAAATTGTAATACTGTGATGGCCTAATGAGCATGTGCAAAAGGGAATCAATGTTAATGAGAAGAAAAACAATCCTATATTTATTCATTTGAACTCATTGAAAATAAATTATTATTCATCCAAAAAAAAACTATTCAAATAAAACAAAATCCAAATTGGAAGTAGGATGTATTTAAATTTTTGATATTTCATTTAGAAACTCATGCAGATATGACGCTAAAAGGAACGGTTCCTACATGTTGTGAGTAGAAATTATGAACACATTCAAATGACACGTTTACAGGGACCCTATCTGGTGGTTTGTTTTTTGTAAAAATAGTAAATGGTGGTTGACCAATAAAAAGAAAGTAAATGGTTATAAATTGTTTAGCGACATTATGAAAAAAGCGACATGGAAATTAGGCTCTAGCTAGCTTTAAGTTTTTCTTTTTTGTTTTTCTTATTGTTGATTTGACGTGGTATTGTGTGAAGCTGACTTCCTTCAAGTGCGTCTAAGATTCTTAAAATTGGTGAAAAGACAACCTCGTGAAATGTATGGACAAACGACATGGAAATTTAAGCATATATACAATTCATCCATGCATGTATGATTGTATGGTATATGTCCTAATGGAGCATCTGATAGTCACGTACATGAATGATGACATGCACATAGATATATTAAGGATATCAATGGTACGGCCTCCGAAAAAGAAGAATTCAGATCTCGAGCTTCCACATAAACGAATCACCTTTTTGTCAATCTCATGACAGCCACACCTGACACCATTGAAAGATTACAATAGATAAGATGGATGCCATATGAGAGAACATTCTCCAGTATCTTCTTTCTCTCTCTCCAGTTGATTCATAGCCCACAAAAGACTTGTAATCACAGTCCGTCTTAATTTGGAGACTATTACAAAATTAATAATTGTATTCATGAATTATTCCTCATGTAATATATATATATATATATATATATATATATATATATATATATATATAGTTTGATCAGTAAGATAAAAATCTCATCAACCACATAATTCTTTAAGTTTATATTTTTGTATTAGCCGTAGAGGCTACAACATATATCATCATTTAACGAAATACATTTATAATTTTGGTAATTTGGCAAACCATTTATATTCCATTCAACTATTGAATGACCATCATCCATTGCATATCAATTGGAGATGGTCTGGGATAATAGCTATTTATAGGAGCAATAGGAATTGTGTTTCAAGCATATATAACTTTGTTTATTTCAAGTTCTTATATGAGGATATAAGGGTTTTGAGTATCTGTTTTAATGTATTGATTTCTCTTTTTCATGTTAGAGTTTTCATAAGAAGTGACTTGGGATAGAACAAGAGTTTGTTTATCCTTTCCTTTGGAGGAACTAGACAAGCCTAAATTAAGGTTCTCCAGACAAGATACTAGAACATCAAGGAGTTTTGTATCAACCTTTTTATTGGTTGAGGCTTTTATAGAAGGAGGTGGTTTGAACATCACAACCTTTGGTTTATGCTTTATTCTAATGTTCGAGAAGTTGTTGGAGTGGACAAGGTGCTTTGTATTCTGGTTGTTTGTCGTCCAATAGATTGTAACATAGATTTTTATGGTTATTCTGTTCTATGAGATGATTAATATGTTCTCTAAGAATAGAAGTATCTTTGGTATTACGAGGAACAACTTTGATTTCTTTCATACACAATCCTTTTTTTCGGGGGATGAATAGATTCGATAGATTTTTGTTCTTTTGTGGTATAAGGAGTGATAATTACACATAAGATTGCTTAAATATAAATACAACACTCAAGCCCTAGAGAAGAATAATATTTATAATTAAATCCTCCACTTTATAATATCATATGTAGAGAAATCTAATCCTCGATTGTATAAGAAAGCAAGGTCTAAAACACTTAGAAAATGGATTGCTAATAATTAATAATTTTCAAACACTTCACAAACAATTTAAAAATGATGCCATTGGATCCAAAACTTATAATTCAGGCGTCCTATCAATTCTGGCTACTGAGCCAAGAATTTTTTTTTTATTATTATTCAAATGGATGAAGGTTTTCAACACACATAGTTGCCTTGATTTTTAACATGTTATTTCGTACAGTTCTGATATAGAACTTAGGTCCCTATCAGTATGATACCTCGAGTTCCTTTGAGGGGCTTCTAGTCCTTCCTTCTTGACCCGTTTCGTAACAAATCATAAAGAAATAATCTTTCTAGATCTTGATATTTTTCCTTATAACGAAAAGTGGATGTCAACTAAATATCTATTTTATTCATAGGTAAATACCATGAGTTCAGTGCACTAATATGTTACTTGTTAGTGTCAACCGTTAATACACCAATACCCATAATACTTATAACTAGAGCAATAAGGGTTTCTCAATGTCACTGGTGCACTCAATTGAGATGTAATTCCAATTTGTTTTAGGTAGCTAGTCCTTAAATTTTCAAATAAATATTTTTTTTTCTTTTTTTGGGAAGGATCAGCAAAAAATATATTAGTCAAACGAAAATATGTACAAACAGAAACCATCTAGTAAAACCAGAAACATAAAAAAGAGTGTCAAAGCTTTCCACCTTCGAAAATGTCATTAGCAGAGACGCTAGACCCTTCACAAAGAAAAGAAACCAAATGAAAACGGAATCTTGGATGTTATTGTGCATCCCAATAAACATCAGAAGCAACAAATAAGAGATGAGAATCCCAAAAAGTAGAAGTCCTACTCCTAGTAGCATATTTTACCAAAGAATCTGCCACAGCATTTGTAGAAAGATAATCCTTATAATGACTCCACAGCTGCTGAAAAGGCCAGGGAATCGAGCCACTTTGAATGCTTCTTTTTTTTTTTTGGCTAGGAATTCAAAATATATTAAAGAGAAAGAAAGTAATACAAAACACTCTAATAGGATATAAAACCTTTACTTTCGGCATTATCATCAACAGAGGCTATCCCGGGCAAACCATACACTATTGAAACCAATAGCAAGGCTTATGGGAAGCATCTCATACAACCTCCCTAGCAACTATATATTGGACTTTATGTTGTCATTGTTGGCAACTTGACTGATGTGACAGTGTTTGTGAGTATACAGTCAAAGAAATTAGGAGAGAGAATGTCAGTGCAGGAGAGAGAGTGTCAGTGCAGTGGCACAGATGTGACAACTTCGCTTGTGTGTTCTACAGTGTTCTACATGTGTTCCAGATGACTTGCAGCGAGTTAAATGACATTCTACATCAAGTTTGATGAGAGAGAGTAGAGAGAGTGTCAGTGCAGTGGCACAGATGTGGCAACTTCGCTTGTGTGTTCTACAGTGTTCTACATGTGTTTCAGATGACTTGCAGCGAGTTAAATGATATTCTACATCAAGTTTGATGAGAGAGAGTGTCTGTGGACCCCACTGGTGATGTGGCACAGAAACTGATGATGTGACAATAATACTGATGGTGTGACAGAGTTTCTAGTAGTATTGTAGTGTTTCTTGTATTGAGACATGAGACAATTGAAGAGAGAGATTGTAGAGAGAGAAATTGGAGAGAGAAATTGGAGAGAGAAAGAGGAGAGAGAAAAAATGTGAGTGGGACCCACAGGTGTGGTGGCAAGGTGACATGCCAACATGGCAGCCCATGGCACTTGGCATGCATGCATGTAAAGTTTGAAGCCTAAATTCCTAAGTTTTATAGACTTTTAATTTTGGACCTATTTTTGGTGGGTCCCACAGCAGGATCATGGAAATCTGACAGTGGAAAGATGTAGAGCGTCGAGTTATCTTTCCAATGCAACTTGAATCACTCAATTTTGACGTCGAATGAGAGAGATATCGCAGTTTCTATCAGATCACTCGAAAAAGTGATTTCACAAGTTGTTTAGGGGCAATTTCGGTATTTCACAAGTTGTTTAGGGGCAATTTCGGCATAAAAAGAAGAGAATATGTAAGATCAGCGGTCAGATTGAAGCCACGATGCTCAGATCCCTATCTAATGGCCCAGATCAAGGCGGGTTCGAGTGCAGTGCGGTAGCAGCGTTAAGATTCTATCGTGCGGGCTTTAATTGGCCGGTTGCATTATATTATAATGAGCCGCGATGTATTGTATTAGTTCTTGATTCAATGTGGCGTGCTTTCGGTATAGCGGCGCGATGATCCAGATCGTGCGGCCAATATTGAAGCCGACAGGATCTGACGCAACTTGTGCGGATCCAGTGGCTCACGGATCTTCCCGCCTTTAGAAGGCTTATCCGACGGTCCATTTTGAAGATTCCATCTCCGCCAATCAGATCGTGACAGCGCATCGGCGGCGCGGCTACGGTGCGGCGCGGGTGCGCGGTTATAAAAGGAAAGATTTGATTTTGAATCTTTTGGTTGGTCGAACTTCAAACTGCCATAACTTCTTCAATCCGAGCTCCAAATCAGTCCATTCAAGTTGTAGTTTTCATATTTTTTGATGCTCTATCTATTGGGCACCGTTGGGAGTCGAATTAGGGCTGAGAAAAATTGAAAAGAGCATTTTGAAGGCAGAAAGAAGGATTTCTAGGGTTTTGTGCCCTGTGGGAGTGATCAATCACCAACTACCTCTTCTCTGTGCATCAATGGAGTGTTAAATCCCTGTGAGAGGTCAGTAGAGCTTTTATTTTTACATTCATGGTGATTATGGGTTGTGTGGAAGAGATTGGAAGCCTGTCGATGACGTGTGCACTGTGAATCGATCTCTATCATCATTGAAGACTGTTAGAGAGTACCTGAGGGCAGTGTGAAGCTTCAAAGAGATTGTTGGCCATTCGAAAGTATTGTTTGTGAGATTCTCAATTCCTTATCTATTTATGCTTTCAATTTATTGTATGCTAGCGTAGGTGCAAATTGTTGAATACCTAGCTAGTGGGGGAAAATTGTAAGGCAAATTTATAAGCCTAAAAAAATTGTTATTTGCTTCCCGTGGGTGCGGGTTAAGCGTGGTGTGCAGCGTGTGCTGAGCACTGGTACTTGATACCTGAATTCCTGGCACATGTGTGCCCTCCTAGTTTTATGCTGGGTAAATTGGGTGTATGTACTCCCTGCTGTGTAGACAGCAAATAGAAGTGTATTGAGTATATACGGAGCCCGTTGGGCATTACTCCGTGGTTTAGCCATCACATACTGTGGTGGTGAACCACGTAATATCTTTGTGTTCTGTGTTTGTTTATCTGATATATTTTGGAGTGTGTGGAATGGTTTGCAGGATGGGTGTGCAAATCTGGTAGACCTGGCTACTGAGTGGTAGCGAGGTGGATTTGCATACGATTGTGTGTATTGACAAATCAGATATCCAACAGCTCTGGGAAGCATTGAATTTATAAAGAAAAAGTTTCAGACACTGATTCACCCCCCCTCTCAGTGTCATATCAAGTTCATCAATTGGTATCAAAGCGCCAGGCTCAGTGACAGCTTGATCAGCAGCTGAGTGATCAGGGAACAGACATGACTACATGGGATGATTTTTGCAAGCCCCCACTTTTTGGTGGAAATGAATTTGTGATCTGGAAGTGGAAGATGGAAAATTATATAGGTTCTCTTGGCTTTGATGTGTGGCAAGCAGTTTCTACTGGGAAGGTGGATGCCCTGTATGAGTCTACAGCTAAGAATGCAATCAAGGATGGATTGGGAGATGAAAGTCCGAGTTAGTGGATGCGAGACAGCAATGGCACTATGGGATAGAATACAGAGTTTATATGGAGATGAGTCTGCCTTTAAAGCTCATGCATCACTAGACATTGATTCCACTTCAGAGGTAGATAATGGGAGTTCAGATGAGTGCTCTATTGTCCGAATAGAGGATCTTGTTCTAGAGATTGACTTGACTAGAGAGCTGAGAGCAGCTCAAGATTGATTCCATTTAAAGCTCATGCATCACAAGACATTGATTCCACTTCAGAGGTAGATAATGGGAGTTCAGATGAGTGCTCTATTGTCCGAATAGAGGATCTTTTTCCAGAGATTGACTTGACTAGAGAGTTGAGAGCAGCTCAAGATGACTTGAGACTTGAGAGAGAGAGACTCACAGTTGTATCTTGTGACCTTCATAATACAAATGAGACTATTTCAATTTTGAAGACACAAGTAAAGGACTCCAGCTTTGTCATTACAGCTTTAGAAGCTCAGGTAATCAACAGAGACGAAATGTGTAAAGATCTTGAGAGGGAGATCACTACGTTGAGAGCTCAGTTGATAGAGGTGCAGATGAGCCAGAGTTACATCCCACCAGTGGTTGAGGAGATCATCAGATGTACAGCTCAGAGTGAAAATTGTCAAAGTCCATCCACCATCAGTTTTGATTCTATTACAGAGCATGTTAAGACATCTAGTAGGCCACAGAGACAAAGCTCAAGCAGATCACAGATAAACACCCAAAGTAAGAGACAGAGGAAGAGAGAGCAGAGGCATAGTGATGTAATACCTCCAGCACACCAGGCACAATATAGAGGTATTTCTCAACAGAGAGAGCATAGACACAGTGATGCAAGACCTTCATCACATCAGGCACAGTGTAGAAGTGTTTATCAGCAAAGAGCTCAGACAGGGAAGACAGGCAGTATGCAGAGTGACATGATTGATATAATTCATCAGCAGAGACCAGTTGAGCAGAGCAGATTCAGTAGGTTCAGTCATCAAAGGCACAGACAACAGGTTTTCCAACAGAGACAGGTAGTACACACCATGAGGCATGGACCCACACCTAGTTAGCGCAGACATTCCCTTGTGAGACAGTCACATTTTCGTGGATATTGTCACAGGTGCAATGGGTATGGGCATAGGAGTGCAAATTGCACATCCAGATTTTGTGTTAGTAATTATGAGAGGAAGACATCCACGTCACCCCAGATGAGGCCAGTTGAGTGCCTTAGATGCCATACACTTGTGCATTGGGCCAAGCGATGCAAGGCAGTGCTCATCCCCCAGCATGCTCATGTAGAGAGAGATTATCAGTTTTCTAGAATTAGAAAAAGAAGAGGTTCAAGAAGCCAATTCAGAAAACAGGCCAAGGAGTGGTCTCAGTTCAATGATCAGTCTCATTTGGCTTTGTACAGTGTATGGAGAAAGAAGACAGTAGAGAGGTCTTCAGTTGGTGTGGTTAGACAGAGATAGATGATTGTGGCTAAGCTAGTTGACATGCATTGTCAGAAAAGAGCGTCTGTGGAGAAGCCCAAACAAAGGGCCAAGGTGAATGGTCATGCAGTGTGGAGAGAAAGGCACATAGAAACACTTAACACCCCTACACTACCCAAGTTGGGTGTGAGAGGGAACACACCTCCTAGGCACTAGGTGTACTGAGGTACACATGGAGAGGGGGAGCTTACTACATGTTCATTCTTGCCCCCTGACAGACTCTGTTGATTGCAGAAGAGTGTAAGTGTTTGAAATCATCAGGTGAATGGTATAATTCCTTGTGTTATTGCATCTTGGTGGAGTAGACATCAGATGAGCAATGTTATGTCAATTAGAGTATGACAGCTAGAAATACTTCTTTGCATTAATATGTTATCAGAAACAATTACTACAGTCATCCATGACAGTGTCAGAGTGTGGCCTTCTTTGCACTAGTGATAGGGGGAGCGATGTGTATTTGTTATATCCTTTTTGCTCCTGATGATAGACTCAGGAGGAGTCCTATGGTATTAATGTGTTGAGTGGTGTATGCATATGTTTGTTATCCTTCATCTCCTTATATTGGACTCAGGGGGAGTCTGGTGATATTTTTATGTGTTGATATAATGGTTTATTATTTTTTTAGGCCCATAGGAATGGAAAGATGCGGTGGGCACTCCTATGTGGCATGCCCCTTTGTATTTGTTGTCAAAGGGGGAGAAAGATCTCATGTGCAGAGTGAGTTACCAACAATTCCAAAGGGAGAGATTGTTGGACTTTATGTTGTCATTGTTGGCAACTTGGCTGATGAGGTGTGCTCTGTGAATCGATCTCTATCATCATTGAAGACTGTTAGAGAGTACCTGAGGGCAGTGTGAAGCTTCAGAGAGATTGTTGGCCATTCGAAAGTATTGTTTGTGAGATTCTCAATTCCTTATCTATTTATGCTTTCAATTTATTGTATGCTAGCGTAGGTGCAAATTGTTGAATACCTAGCTAGTGGGGAAAAATTGTAAGAAAAATTTATAAGCCTAAAAAAATTGTTATTTGTTTCCCGTGGGTGCGGGTTAAGCGTGGTGTGCAGCGTGTGCTGAGCACTGGTACTTGATACCTGAATTCCTGGCACATGTGTGCCCTCCTAGTTTTATGCTGGGTAAATTGGGTGTATGTACTCCCTGTGTAGACAGCAAAAAGAAGTGTATTGAGTATAGACGGAGCCCGTTGGGCATTACTCCGTGGATTAGCAATCACATACTGTGGTGGTGAACCACGTAATATCTTTGTGTTCTGTGTGTTTGTTTATCTGATATATTTTGGAGTGTGTGGAATGGTTTACAGGATGGGTGTGCAAATCTGGTAGACCTGGCCACTGAGTGGTAGCGAGGTGGATTTGCATACGATTGTGTGTATTGACAAATCAGATATCCAACAGCTCTGGGCAGCATTGAATTTATAAAGAAAAAGTTTCAGACACTGATTCACCCCCCCTCTTAGTGTCATATCAAGTTCATCATAATAATATTAAATTGCATTACGTAAAACACATAAAAACAAGTAACTCCAAATGTTAAGGATCAAAACAAGAAGAGGATTCTCCCTCTTAATTTCATTTAATTAGCCTAGAGGCATCGGTTTAATAGCTGAGATGCTAGGCAAAACTGCATGTACGGAAGAAAATGTTGCTATTAGAAGGTCGAAATTCTCAACTGCTTTCATAATATAGTATCCCAATGAACTATATTATGGTATTTATTCCCTTACCCCTTCCTTAAACTTTAGCAAAGATTAACAAATGTGGGCCATTGCAGTAAACACAGCACAATTAATTTGCACTCCTAATAAATTGTTTTGTGGAAGTCAGAAGTCCATTATGAAATGAAGTTGCCCCATAAAAATGACCTGCTAATCATTTCAAGATCAAAGACTCCAGATCTTAATGTTCACCAACTCAATTAGAAGACCTATTTTTTCCTTTCTTTTATTGGATAAATATAAGAAGACGTTTACTTTTATATGTTATAAATGTTGCACTTTGGATTGTAATTTTCGGCAACTCGGACCAAGTTTGATGAGAGAGAGTGTTTGTGGACTTCTCTGAAGGTGTGGCTAAGTTTCTAATGATGTGGCAGTTATACTGGAAATGTGACAGAGTTTTTGGTGTGTAGTAGTGTTTCTTGTGGTGAGGCATGAGAAGAGAGCAATTGAAAAGAAAGAGAAAGAGGAGAGAGAAATTGTGGGTGGGACCCACAGGCCTGAGGTGGCATGCCACCATGGCAGCCAGCTTGGCCGAGGGTCAGGGCACCACAGTGGCAGCCAGCCACATGGCTAGCAGGTGGGTGCACCATGGGCAGGCCATGGAAAGCCTTGCAGCAGCAAGTCCGCAAGCAACAAAGCCCGCAGGCCCACTACCGCATGCCCATGTACATGGTCCTGGCCTCCCCCCCAGCTGGCCCATCAGACGTTTGCTAAAGTGCTTAGAGAGAGAATCCGCCAATTCTAGAGAGAAGTTCTCTCAGCCAGATTTTCTCTGTATAGAGTTCATTGATTGATAAATCGGTTACATAGGCCATTAAATGTGTTTTCAGGGGTTTTTCGTCAAGCAAAAAGTGAGAAGATGCGAGATCGGCGACAAGAATGGAGCCACAAAGCTAAGATCCCGATCTGACGGATCTCAAATAGTCAGGCTAATGTATATCTTGTTGGTCGCGTTAAGATTCTATCGCGAGAAATCTGATTGGCCTCGCGCAACTTAAAGGGGTGCTTCGTGACGCATGAACCAGATACCCTGATCCCGTGAGGCGCGTGCATTGGCGGTGTTTCAGATGCTAATCGAAGGGCCATCATTAATACCTAGTTCTATTGACGCGATTTATTCAGATCCTAAGGCTGAGACAAAATCTGGCCTCTTTACCTTTGATCCAACGGACTCTGCTGAAGATTCTCGCCCAGCGAATCACAACTCGACAACGAATAAGGTGGCAGCACTCCTGTGCTTCGCGGTGCATGGTTTGAGATAAAAAGATTCTTTTTGCTTATTTTTCATTGGCCACTTCAAACCTACATAACTTCCTCATCTTAACTCGGAATCGGACGGTTCAAGTTGCATCAAGTCTGAAATTTGATGCTCTGCCTATTGGGTGTCGTTGGGAGTCAAAAATATGCTGAGAAAAATCAAAAAGTGGGATTTGAAGCTTGATAGAGGATTTTTCTTGGTTTTCATGCCCTGTGGGATGATCAATCACCAACTATCTCTTCTCTGTGCATCAATGGAGTGCTAAATCCTTGTGAGAGATTGGTAGAGTTTTTATTTTTCCATTCATGGTGATTATGGATTGTGTGGAGGAGATTGGAAGCCTATGGAGCAAGGTGTGCTCTATGAATCAAGTTCTACTATCATTGAAGGTTGTTGAAGAATTCTCAAAGCAGTGTGGAGCTCCAAATTATTGTTGGCCATTCGAGAACATCGATTGTGAGATTTTCTCATTCTCCATCTTTTTAATGTTTTCTATGCATTGTATGCTAATATTGGTGAAAGGAAAAAGTAGAATACCTATCTAGTCTGTGGGTTTCATTGTAGAGAAATTCTATAAGCTCCAAAAATATTTTATTTGTATTGTGTTCAGTGGGTGCTGGACACTGGCTGTTAAGCCTGAATTTTGGCGTTGTTACGCCCTCTCAATTTTATGCTGAAAAACCTAGGGTTAGTATCTTTGTCTGTAAGAGACTAAAAGTTGAGTATTGAGTAAGTACGAAGCCCGTAGGGCATTACTCCATGGATTAGCCATCACATACTGTGGTGGTGAACCACGTTATATCTCTGTGTTCCTTGTTTTTGCTTTCTGGTATATTTTGGAGTGCGTAGAATGACTTGTAGGGTGGGTGTGCAAATCTGATAGACCTAGCCACTGAGTGGTAGCGAGGTAGATTTCATACGCTTGTGTGTGTGTAAAAAAAATATATCTCCATCAGATCTGGGCAACAGTAATATTATCAGGGAAGAATTTTTAGACACTGATTCCCCCCCCCCCACATCTCTCTCTCAATGTCATATCAAGTTCATCAATAAATTGGAAGTACAGATTCAAGTTAAAATTGTTTGTTCCAGAAACATGTTTTCATCTTGTGATAATTGAATTTTTTTCCCCCTCTCTCAATGTTGCTAATATCTATTCAATGAGAAGTTTAGAGCCCCACAAGATGATCTATAGATACACTCGAACATAAATACGTATGAGCACCAATATTTCTGGATTAATTTAGAACCTTTACTCAGTTCTATTTTCAGTCCATCAAGATTTTGTCAATTGCTGATGGAGGACTAAAATTATTGAAAGAGGTGTCTGGCATGAGAAAAGGGAAGTTTAGTCCTCTAAAATCTTAGGCTTTTGTGGTTCTTAAGGAAAAGTGAAGAAAATTGATGTTTTGTGTGAAAATTGTTAATTCATCAAAATAATGCTTGCTTATAAGTTTTTATGTCAACACTTGCGCCAGCATAATCACGTACACATCAAGAAAGACTGAGTATTAACCAAACGGTTTTGACGAAAATTGAGGTCCTTTGCAGGTTTTGGTCGGCTTGAAAACCTTTCAGCCCAAACCGAACCAAACCGCCCGGCCCCGGCAACCCCCCAACCCACCCAACCGAAAAAACCCACCCCGAACACCGATAATGGTCCGTTGGGCCCAATTCTATTTTAATGGTTTTAAATTTTAACAGTTGTGTTACATTATGAAAGTTCACCAGATCTAGAAGATTATGTGAATTTATAGTTGAAAATATTATGTTAATTGTTATAGTTTATAAATTACATCATATGAAAATAGGCTTATAGTTTACATATAAAGGGCCCGATAATCCCGACCGGACAACCCGAAATCACCTCAAGAAACCCGACCCAATAACAAACCGACGGCCCGTTATTTTTGTGTCCAACCAATCTTAATGCTGAAAGTTTTAGGACCTGAAGGACCATTTTCATAAAGGAAATTGAATTCACAAATAGGACATGACTCTCATCTTTCTAAACTCATGATGTCTAAAGATTCTGTTGAGGTAAATAGTCTTACCCTGATTAAACTATTGGATAATTGAATTCAATCAAATGTTACAGAAGATCTCTGTCTTAAATAGAATAGATGAGAACCTCCACCCCTCTGCTTATGCTTCACATGAAAGTCATCATTGATCGTGCCAAAAGAAAAGCTAGGAAGGGGCTAAAAAGAAAAATCATTAAGATGTACCTGCAAATAATATGTTAGAACTCAATAGATTTCAGATCAGAAAAATGCCATTGACAGAAACTCATTAAGGGACAAAAGTTTCTACAAACTTTGAATGGAGCTCCCAATTTTCTCTCAATTGTTTCTGCAAAAAGACAATCATAGAGAACATAATCTGAGAATTACAAACTCTCCAATAGTACTAGCCAGGAAAGAGTGGTTTGTTAAAACTCCTTAATTACGGCAAATACAAATATTTACATACCTGCATATGGAGGAAATGAAAAGATAGGTATAGTGATGAACTTGATATGACATTGAGAGGGGAGGAGGGGGGTGAATCAGTGTCTGAAATTTTTCCTTGATAATTTTACTACTGTCTAGAGCTGATGGAGATCTAATTTTTCACACACCCATAAGCGCATGCAAATCTACCTCGCTACCACTCAGTGGTCAGGTCTACCAAATTTGTATACCCACCCTGCAAGCCATTCCACGCACTCTAAAATATACCAGAAAAATAAAACAAGAAACACAGAGATATTACGTGGTTCACCACCACAATGTGTGATGGCTAGTCCATGGAGTAATGTCCAACGGGTTCCGTATTTACTCAATACTCAGCTTTTAGTCTCTTACAGACAAAGATGCTAACCCTAGGTTTTCCCAACATAAAACTGAGAGGGCGTAACAATGCCAAGATTCAGGCTTTGATAGCTAGTGTCTAGCACCCACTGAACACAATACAAATAAAATATTTTTGGGGCTTATAGAATTGTCCTACAATGAAACCTACAGACTAGATAGGTATTCTATTTTTTTTTCCTTTCACCTATGCTAGCATACAGTGCATAGAAAACAATAAAAAGATAGGATGAGAAAATCTCACAATCAATTATTTTTGAATGGCCAGCAATAATTTTAGAACTTCACACTGCTCACAGAAACCTTCAACAGTCTTCAATGATGACAGAAGTTGATTCACAGAGCACACCTTGCTCACAGGCTTCCAATCTCTTTCACACAACCCATAATCACCATGAATGAAAAAATAAAAACTCTACCAACCTCTCACAGGGATTTAGCACTCCATTGATGCACAAAAAAGATGTAGTTGGTGATTAATCATCCCACAGGGCACGAAAATATAGAAAACCTTCTGTCTGACTTTAAAACCATCTTCTTTTTTTTTTTTAGCATTTTTATGACTCCCAACGATGCCCAATAGGTAGAGTATTGAATTTTAGACTCTGTGCAACTTCAACCGTCCGATTCTGAGCTAAGATGAAGAAGTTATGTCGGTTTGAAAGTTTGGCCAACCGGATATTAGGAAATAGAATCTTTTAAGGTTTATCGTGCACCCGCGCTACACTTTAGTGCCGCCGCCACCACTGTGTTGTCGACTTCTGATTAGTCGATCATAGAATCTTCACTAAACATTGTTAGATCTCATAAAAAAAGCGGGAAAGGTCAGAGGCCGTCAGATCTGAATAAATAGCGTCAAAAAGGGCCAGCATTAATCGTGGCCGCAAGATTTAAATATCTGCCACCACTATAATGTACACGTGCCATATGCGATCAAGTGAAATCTCTATAGATTGTCGCACATCATTTTAAACTGCCTCCATCCAACCAGAAGGAGCACGGGAGTATCTCATCACGTTGGATGCTATACATAGGATCCCGACTTTTTGAGAGCCACTGGATTGGAATCTGAGAGGCAGGGCTTCATTATAGCTGCTGATTTCGCATCTTCTCCTCTTTTCATTCCGAAAAAGCCCATAAACAAACTCCAAAAGCACCTCTGTAATCGAAAATCCATTGAACAAACCTTGTAGAAGCAATTTTCCCAAGAGAACTTCTCTCTAGATGAATTTTCCTTCTCTCTCTAAGCAATATGTCAAACAAATGAGGTGTGCTTGGGGAGAGGGGGGGGGGCTCAACTATGCGGCAGTGGGCCTTGCTGCCTTGCGGGCCTACTGCTGGAAGGCATTACATGGTGTGCCATGGCTGCTGCCTAGCATGCAGCTGTGGCATGCCATGGTGCTGGCCTTGGCTATGTGGTGGTTGCTGCCTATGATGCCAGTGCCCTCGGCCAGGCAGGCTACCATGGAGGCATGCCACCTTGGCACAATGGGTCCCACCCACTCTTTTTCTCTCTCCTCATTCTCTCGCTACATCTTTTTTCTTCATATTTAATGCTTCATGATACTGCAACACTGCCTAGAGGCACCATCACATATCAGAAACGCTGTCACACCATCAAAGAAGTCCACAGATACTTTCTCTCATCAAACTTGGTCCGATTTGCTAACAATTACAATCCAAAGGACAACATATAGTTGACAAGGATTGATCTTGTCTTCCTTACCAATCACATAACAAGTAATTTGAACAAAAATAATTATATTTTGGTATGCTTCATATAAGATTGCATGAAATTAACCAGGGTGCAAGTAAATGGTAGGACAATTCTCCTTTGGCAAACAGAAGTATGCAGAAGCACAGTCTCACTGCCAAAGGAGGATTGCACTGTTATTCATTAACCCCCACATATGCCTTGTGTCCTCAAGCCATGGATGAGTTCTTGGAGTTCCTCTTTGAAATTTATACAGTGTATTTGGGTTACAGCTATCCATATGCTCTCTAAAAGAGTAGCATATGCTAGGAATAATTCCAGTGAATTTTCCATCTCACTTTTCTCTCCCCCCCTCCTCCCCCCTCCCAAACCTCTTTTTTTTTTTTCACTCTTGGAGTCACAAGTGGTTGCCTTGAGATCCCATGACCTCTTCAATTTCTTAGTGCTAAAAGATATGAAGTCTAATATTTCAAAAGATGTCACATTAAGCTTGGTTCATAATTTTAGTTTTACAGTTATCAAATAAAATGGAAAATGTCTCCTCCATATTCATTTTAAGTGATGGAAGACTGTAATTATTGGATTTTGTATTGTAATTATTGGTAAATGGGCCAAGTTTGTTGAGAGAGACTGTCTGTGAGCCCCACTGATGATGTGTGGTAATCTCTAATGATGTGGGAACTGACAAGCATATAATGAAGAAAGAGAATGAAGAGAGAGAAAGAGGATAAGTGTTGTGGGTGGGACCCACAAAGCTGATGTGGTAGCCAGCCACATGGCAGCACCCTGCAGTAGCCACATGGCCAGCCACATGGCACAACCATAGGCTAGCCACCCATGCAGCAAACCATGCCACAACCTGCATGCCAGCCGCACACAACAGTTGAGCAAGCCTAGCCATGTGCGCACGGCCAATGGCCCATGGCACTCCCACACGCATGCACCCCAGGTGCTTGACACAAATCTAGGAGATAGAAGGTGCTCTCGACCAGACTTGCATCTCAGAGCTTATTTATAAAGAATTCGGTTATAGAGGTGATTTTAGAAGTTGTTCAGGGTATTTTCAACATCTTAAAAAGGGGAGATTCATAATCGGTGGCCAAAATGAAGCCACGCATGAAAAATTCTGATCTGGTGGTTGAGATTTTAGCGGGCTATGTTGTTTTGCAGGTGCTCCATCTAGATTCTCTCACGAGGTACGCATTTGGTCAGCTACATTTTTTAATCGTGCTCTGCTTCTCATGAAATGGGCTCCTTGATCTGATGTGATGATGTGCATATGGTGCGGCGGTAGAGAGGATCCAGATCTTGAGGCCAGATTCTCTCTCGATTGTCTTTGACAGGATTTGACAGATCCAACGGACATCAGCCAATACCACTTTTTCTCTGCAGATCCAACGAGCGGCATTAGAGATTCCGCCTGCCGCCAATGGCAAATCGGCAGCGAAGCCTATCATGTCAGCCACAGCTCGGCTCACATGCGTCACAGGTGTATGGTGTTGGTTCAAAGATTTTATTTGTTTTAATTTGAGTGGCCAATCTTGTTTTGACCATATCTTGGCCATCCGATATCTAAATTGGATGGTTCAAGTTGCTCCGAGCTCATTTTCGAATTATCTATCAGTTGAGAGCTGTTTTGGGTGTGATTGTAGAGCAAAAAAAATCAGGACATAGGACAAACATGAGAGAAGACGAGGTTTTTAGGGTTTTGGGGCTTTACATCACCAACCAACCTCTCCATTGCTCATTAATAGAGTCTTGAATGCTTATGAAAGGTTGATGGAATTGTTAATGTAAATCAATGGTGATTGTGGAGTTGTGAGAGGGAGAATGAATGCTTGTGAGTAAGGGTGTGCTTGGATAATCAAGTTCTACCAACATTGGAAGTTGTTGAAGGTTCCGGAGAATGATGTGGAGCTCCTAAGATATCTCCGGCTATTTGAAAGCATTGGTTGTGAGATTTTCTCAACTCTTTATCTTGCTTTCAATACATTATATACTAGCGTAGGTGGAAATCGTTGAATGCCTAGCTAGTTTAGGAGTTCATTGTATACTAGCATAGGTGGAAAATGTTGAATGCCTAGCTAATTTGGGTTTCATTGTAGGGCATTGCTATAAGCCCCAAAACTACTCTTTTATATTTTGTTCAGTGGGTGCTGGACACTAGTAGTTATAGCCTGAATCTTGACATTGTTATGCCTGCTCAGTTTTATTTTGGGAAAACACATGGTTAACATCTTTGTCTTGTAAAAGACCAAAAACAACGTATTGAGTATATAAGGAATCCATTGGGTATTACTCCGTGGACTAGCCATCACATACTGTGGTGGTGAACCACGTAATATCCCTGTGTTCTTGACTGTCTTATTTTTCATTATATTATGAAATACGTGGAATGAATTGCAAGATAGGTGTGCAAATCTAGTAGATCTAGTTACTGAGTGGTACCGAGATAGATTTGTGCATACGCTTGTGTGTATGTGACAAGTTGGTTCTCCATCAGCTCTGGGCAATAGTGAAATGTTTAAGAGAATGTTTTGACATTGATTAACCCTCCTTTTTTAGTGTCAATCAAGGTTCATCAGTAATAACTAGAAAATCTCGTTTAAATGTTATAGACAAGAAATCAACTATACAATTTTTTCTGGATTAAATTATCACTCCTATTGTAGAGTGTGTACAAGAATTTAAATGCCATCATATTGTTTAAAACCTATATATCCAGATATACAAGCGAAAAGAAAGATTTCAGTCCTATTTAAGAAGAAAAAAAAACCCTCTATATTAATATTTTTCATACGATCCATACTTTTTTTTTTATTATATACCTTTTTATTAGGCTTGCAAGTTATGTATCAGAAGCATTTCCTGCCTCAAAGAACATGTTGACACGCATTCACACCATACTAGACAGACATGCATGTTATATACAAGAACGTCGACATATATGTCTAATGTCGACATATTGGACACATGTCATTCACGGATGTATTTAATAGAATAGGAATTTATATAAATAATTCTGTAATAGTAACCTCACAGATATAATATCATTTTTCACTTCTGCAGATTCCAGAAGTCACTACAACTCTCTGATTTTCTCTGCCTTAGTTTCAATGTTTGACAATGCACATACATTTATGGATGCAGAAATCATTACATGCATGTGTATATAGTGCAACCCCAAGGGCCAAAACAAAGGACTTTAGTTGTCTGTGCATCTCATTCCTCCAAAAAAATAAAGACCACCTGTGGGAAAAAAGAAGCAAGAAGATGACAGATGAGAGATTATACCCTAGGATCTACCATCCTTCGATTTCTTTTTTCTTCTCTCTCTCTGGGAACTTGTTGGGTATCTTACTGATTACATTCTCTAGATGTCGCCTTCTTACTCCTGTTTATACTGGACCACAGTATTGACCCCGATTTATACTGGACCACAGTTTTGACAATAGAGTGCAATTCAGTCAAGGAAAGAGGAAGGTTAATTACCACGTGGGAATAGGATCTCCACTCCGAAGGAAGGGGGTAAGGAGTAAGGACTGGTAGGGTGTCGGGACTCGGGACACAGAAGCAAGGTTGAATTCAACAATGTCTGGGACCTCAAACCATACAATATATATCAAAGGGAAGTATGGGAATGGCCAAGAGGCCTAGAACTGACCCTTCGGCAAATTTCTATTTAGGGAGGCTGCTGAGGAGGATGCCACATCATCCATATTTCTATTTTTTAAATGAAGTCATCCATATTTCTTGAACTTTAATCTATCTCTCTTTCGCGTGAAATTGTTAAAGGGGCACACTGCCACATAGATCTTGTTCCTCAAAGATATTCCAGTGACTTTATGTTCACTAAAGGACACCCCTATACGAAGAAGGGGCTAAAGCAGGAAAGGCTGAAACAGAAAGATCCACTTTGCAGAACAAACCAAAGAAGATAAGATAATGCACCCAGCATTTGATGCCCTCTCTTATTTAAAGCATGCCAGAATTCTATAAAAACCCATCACGAAAACTTCATTTACTCAAGTCTCATAGGCCGTGCCGAGATGAATTACCGGGCAGTTCTTCTTTGGCAGGTGGCTACTCTACCACTACCAACATGAATGCTTCATACGGTGTGATTAGTGAGCCCATTGCCAAAGGAGATATGCCCCGCAATTCAACTCTGCAATCACTTTTCCTGTTCAGTGTATATGCAATCAATTCTACTATCAGCTAACTTTAATAGGTATGATTTTCTTTTCTCAGAATGAAATGCAAGTTAAGAAGCTTTTCTCTTTCATATTTCCAATTAGGACACTTCACGTTTGATCTGATGGTTCAGTTCAGAGTACGTAGGGTTGGAGCTGAAACCATCGTTTAAGAAAGGAGTCTTTGCTTAGATGTGCATTATAGTTTTTCATGATACATCTTGGTTTTCCATGGTTCCTTTCAGTATTTATGCAGAGTGGCCTAAACCCGAGAGGAATAAATTTCCATACTCCCATTGGATGAAACAGTGCCTCCTTTTTTTTTTCTTTTTTTTTTTTTAAAAAAAAAGAAGTGTATGGTTAGTTGGACTAGAACACAAGCCCACTTTCACTTCTTTCCCCTCTCCCCTCCTCCAAGAAAACCAAACAAAAGGAAAATCAAGCCCATTCCCATGGCAACATCTGGTGGGATGTTAGATATTCTAAGTTAATAAAAAAAATAAAAAAAGGGGAAAATTTTCTAATCATGAATAGTACTTTGACTAGCTTATAAGTTCACAAGATGCACTAATGTACTGATGAATTAGTATACACGAATAGTGGATGACAGCTGTTGTATATTCTTGATGTCAAGATGAAGATATGAGAAGATTATGGTCTTCAGAAGTTGTATTATAATGCAAGATTCATTTTCTCTCATCATGTCAATCGAAGCTTAGAAGAATTCATTATTGTGAAAAACCTTAATTTTTCCCCTGTCAATGTTGTTCCTTTTCATGGATTAGATATTCGCTTATTACTGGCAATCAAGAATTGATAGAAGAGAGAGAGAGATAAATTTCTTATGCCTGGTGATACAAAGAAGGTTGAATAAAATTGAACAAATCTTTTGAATAAACCTATAGAGTGCAGATGAACACATTAACCTTAGATAAATTACAACAATCAGATCTGTAAATGTATCAGAATATATTTTTCTTCTACTGTTTGTCTCCATGGGTTTGTTTGTATAGGGTTTGCCTTAAGTAGCCCCTTCTTCCTTTGACTGGACTAACTTACAGTTGCATGCTGCATTAGCTAAAGCAAGCGTTAGTATGTGTGCCTATTCGATCACATTTGCTGATGGTCCAGCTTGTTTGTGTTCGCTTTTCTAAAGTTTAGTAAAATATCTATTTATTCAAAAAAAAATGTATTAGAATATAACCGGCCATCAGACTTGAGTGATTCTTCAGCATCATCAATTAGTGAGATAGTACATAAAATCTAAAATTGTTCTATGATGAATCGTTTATTATATTAATGAATCAAATAATATCACCACCAATTAATTCTTTTTTTAGCTCTTGGGTTTTCTTTTAGAGTTTTGTCTCTTAACGTCAAAGATGAAGATTCAAGCTTTTTGTGTATTTGAATGGTTTTCCTATCTTGCACATTTCTTCATTTTTTTTTCTTAATATATTCTTTGGCTTTAGCTAAAAAAATAAATAAATAAATTTTCTTCAATGCCCTACTCTTTATTTATTTATTTATTTATTTATTTTTGACATAAGAAGAAAGATTATAACCAAGCTTGCTAACTGAAATCATTCACAAAGAGGGGGTGGGGGGAGGAAAGTCGTTATTGAGTTTGTAATCCTGCCTTATAACATGGATGCCAATTGTTGGACTGTAAATGGGCCACAAAGGTTGGCTAAATCAGATTGATTCACCAATTTTAACTGCCTCTGTAGGGTCATAAGAATCCCACCACACATGAGTTGAAGCCTCATCAGGAACCATGAATCTCTGTAGAAAGTGACCACAGCATTCTCCGATTCGATGCCAATGACCCATATAGGATCCATGGGCTAATGCCCATAAAGATTTTCACGATCGATTTGATGGGTTCTTGAACCCAGTTGCAGCTGTAACAACTGAATTGTATGAACTCTCAAAAGCTGGTTCAGCGCCTGAATGGCTCCCAACCAACCCTCATCCCTCAATTGCTCGCTTACAGGATGGGAATACCTCAAAACCCCACCAATTGCAATTGAGGAATGAGAGTTGGTGGGGGAACCACCAGAGGGGAAGAGCATACAATCTGGCTAGAGAGATTGGCGAAGAAAGAGTTTTCGCCTCAACTGACGGAAGAATCTCCCGTGATGACAGCACTACACAGACGCATAAGTGTTCTTGGGAAGTGGGTATAGCAGAGAATTGTTCATGAACGATGCTGGAAGCAACGAAAGAGAAGGATTCACATCATCGTCTTTTTTCAGTGGTTCTAGGAAGACGTGACAATTTTATCTGAATGGTCGACACGTGGCTCTAGGGTGAATCCGAGACGCACATTAGAGGGGACACCTCGTGTCGGCTTAGCTTGTCGGCTGGGTGTCGACTCGAACATGGGTTTTGGATTCACCCGAGAACTACGTATCGACCATCTGGATAAGGCTGTTGCTGTCTCCCAATAGTACTGAGAGGAGAGGATGCGGATCCCAAAAGAGAAGGGCTAGAAGAGGAATTACAATCCATTTGGAATCTCTTCATTCGATATTTATCTTCATTAATAAATTAGAGATGTAATCGATGATGCAAACCATCTTAGTTACCAAAAGAAAAAAAAATCTAAAATTATCTGGGCTTGGGCTGGGATTCTTGGAATGCATGGTTAGAAATACATTTTAAGAAAACGAAAATAATGTTTGATATGTATTCTTGTTCTTTGAACATGGAACACGTTAAGAGAATGCGATCCATTATGGGATGTAATCTATTGCCCATTCTGCACCTTGAGCTCAAATGGAAATGTCATGTTCTTTAGCCAATATTAATTCAATAATAAGAATGTATTCTTCATTCTAAAAATGCATTTTTCGAATGCATACAAATGCAGCCTAAGCATATATGTGCATGTTGTAGTATATATATATATATTGTGGATACAATGATACTATTGTTTGCTATATCAATTCTTATTGTTTTCATGTGTTTAATTATTTGGCAGAATTTTTATATTGAAGTGAAAGGGAGTTATCACGTAACAATGGAATGTGAAATTTTCAAAAATCACAGGACAAATCCTAGTCATTCATTTTTTCAGTCTTTTTAATTTATACCATTTGTTGTTGGGAGAGTATATAATAATGTTTAGAATACTGATACACAAGTATAGACACACATGAGATGGTATTTGATTTAATTAGATCATGTTTGACAAGTGGTTAATCTAGACAATATTATCTTTATCCAATGGTTAGAATGAACACATCATTTGACAGCGTAATATATGCTTTGTGACGTTTAGAAAAATGACATACCTTTGTGACAATAAATAGTTTGCTAAAATGAAATCATATTATTTTTGTTCTGTATTGACATTTGGTTATTTGTTATGGATTAAATATAGAATGAACTAGTGATCTTTAGGTAAAAATTATAATATTCTGATGCTGAATCTTTAGATAAAAAGGCAAGTTCAAATCTATGTGTGTAAGACAATGTACAAAACTGGAACCCGCCCATCCCAACCCAACTACCTTATGCTCAGACTGGGCCGAACTGGACTGTGTTGGGCTAGGTCTTGCATGTGAGCTTAAGGGTGTCAATTCTGAACTGGAACCGATAAACCAAAACAAAATGGCTGGAAAAAATCAAACCAAATCGAATTGAATTGAATAGTAAGTAATCGGTTCGGTTTTGGTTTTAAAGTCTAACAATCTGTTTGGTTTCGATTTTAATCGAAAAACTATCGGTTGCAAACAAATAAACCAAATAAACCATTAAATCGATTGAATATTATAACATCTCTTTTTCTTTCATACTTTCTCATCTCTGGTCGTCACTTTATTTCAGTCAAATTTAATACACTTCAACACTCTTTCTACTAGATTTTGCAGATTTTCGACCATTGATTCCTTTCTGTGTGTGGGTGGATGGATGGGTGGTGGACTGTTGTGTTTTTATGCAACACCAATAGGAAAAGACTGGAGGGGAAACCTATTAGGAACAGAATAGATTATTAATTGGTTTCGGTTTGGAAAATTGAAACAGATTAATAATCAGTTCGATTTCATTACATTTTGAACCGAACTGAAATCGGACTGATAATTAAATCCGAACAGATTGACACACTTATGCGAGCCTAAGGTCTGGCTGGGACGGGCTTTGGGTTGTGGACTTCAGATGTTGTACTGGGCCTTCACAGAGCCCAGCCTGCCTAGTTGCATTCTTTAGACTTGGCGTAGCATTTATTAAAATTTGCAATGGTCGTCATGCTGTTGAAATTAAGCCCATATATACTTTCTTCTTATAATCTTAAGATTATTTCTCGCATCATTCTGGTTTCAGTCAGACAAAAGCCTATATAATGAAGCATTTTCCCTTGGGGGGCACTCTGTCAAGCTCAAGCCTCTTGTGAAGATCTTCCATCTTCCGGATGTCCTTTTTCCTTCTTCTAGAGCAGTTTGGAGTAAACCTCCAAGCAACTTGACGGCATGAACAACAACCACAAAGTATTCGAGGCCTGGATATGAATAAAATGGAGTGGGCCTTACCCAAATCTCTCTCTCTCTCTCTCTCTCTCTCTAGGGCTGCAATAGGGTCAGGCTAGATCAGGTTTTTTAAAACCCCAACCCAACCCTGAGTTGCTTTAGCATGGCCTAGGCCCGGGTCAACCCTAACTCAGGGCCTGAAAAATGCAACCCAAACACGCACTTAGGGTCAGGCCAGGCTGATCATAATTGATCATAACCATGGGAAGGGGGAAGGGAGATGTTGGGGATGGGTCTGGCCAAGGAGGAGGAGAAGAAAAAGAAGAAGAAAGAAAAAGAAAAGACAGGGTTGGGTTCAGCCTAGCTAAGGCCTTAACTCATGGCCATTTGGTCAAGGTGTTGAACAGGTTTATTATCGGTTGAATGGTGTGGTGTAGTGCATTGGAGGGTAAAACCAAAATCAAACCAATTAAGTAAACGGTGTTGAAATTTCTACTAGAACCGATTATTAATCTGTTTCGAGTATCTAATTTTTAATTGGTTTCATTAAACGGTTTTGCTTGTAATTTAGACAGTTTAATACATTGGTTCCCCTAATCAGTTTCTGAATGACTTGGTAGCCACTAAACGGTGTAGTTCCATTAATCAATTTCCCCACAATATAAAAACTATTATATATACATCTATCATAACAGTTTAACTAAAAACTGGTCCTTCCTTTTCTTTTTTTGTTCAAATTTGACTTGTATATCCATTAAATACCATTTTAAGAACAAGTCTCAAAATTATATCATGGATTCTAAAAGAATGGCCACCTTTTTAAATTAGACATTTGAAACCAAATTATTGTAAATCCAGTGATATTCATATCCAAAGGTTTTTGCTGACAACTAAAACATCCAATAGGGGTGAGTGGCTTGGAGGAAAACAAAGATGGAGAGAGAGAGAGAGAGAGAGAGAGAGAGAGAGAGAGAGGTTTAGGTTAAGATTTGGAGCTTAGTTTAGATTAGGGAATAAGAATTTCTACAGTCAAGAATTAATCATTTTAAATGGTCCATATATATTTATATATGTATTCACGGTAAATGGTATGAAAACCTATTCCCAAATTGCTTTCCATTAGTCAACCAACCCCATATTCACATTATTGTTAGGTAATCACGTGATGATTTAAAATAGAGTAAATTACACATACACCCTCTACTATAGTGAAACTATACAGAACTACCCTGTTTTTACAAAAGTTACGTAGAATACCCCTCTAACAATGCTATAATACAATCTCACTCACACAGTTACTTTCAACTTAACGGCAGATGGTCAATTTTTTTAAGACAAAAATACCTTTTTTTTTTTTTTTTTTTATTGTTCTTCTGCTTCAACTTCTGCTCGTATCTTGTCGTTGCCATTCAATTATTTTAGTGGTGAAATTCCTGTTGAAATCTAAGGTCTTTACAAGTTAGAAGTGCTTGATCTTGAGGGGAATTCGCTCTCTGCCTGCAAGACCTCTCCCTATTCTCTCGGTTGACAGCTCTCCTCCCTGCTGTGCCCGACACACAACCCTCCTGTCTTCAGTCTTCCTTCTTAGCAACCCCGCCTGAAAACCCTTCTTTCTGCTTACCTGATCAGACGGCCTCTAGCAGAAACCAGTACCACCCGGATCTTCCCTTTCTAGCCAGCATGCCTTCTCCATTCGAATCCTAGATCCCTCTGACACCCCCCTTTCTCTCACTCTTTTTCCCCTTCCATAACCACAGAGAAGAAAAAAAAAAAATCTCTCCCACCTTCTGTGATTCGAGCCCCTTCTCTTTTAGGGTTATGTTGTGTTTTACAACCCAGCTAGGCCAAATTACCTAACTACCCCTTCATTACCCACTCCTATCATACAGGTTTTCATAATCCCTTATGAATCTGAGAGAGAGAGAGATGAACTAAGAGGTTCTCAATTGAAGAAGCTGCAAAAGGAGAGAGGCCACTACTGTCGGCGGAAAAAAAAAACAAGAAGAAGAGGAGCAGAAGAAGAAGGAAGAAACAACAGAAGAGAAGAAGTGCTTCGGCAGGATGAGAAGAGGAAAGGAGGAGAGAAAAGTGCAGGTATGAGCTTCATTCGGACTCTACTTCTATTTATTTTATTTTATTTTTAGTTTTACTTTCCTCTGCTATCTCTTTCTTGTGAGTGTTTCTTTAATGATAGGCTCTAGGGATATTTTGATTTCCCATGATTAGTCATGAAAATGTTAGAGATGGTTTCATCTAGAATTTCTGGTTCCTTGTTACAAAACAATTTAGATTAGGGTTTTTATGGCTGTGATGATGCGTGAGTGATGATTTTCGATTAGAGCGGTTTTGTTCTTTTTTTTTTTTTTCTTTTCGGGCAATCTCAGTCAATGGGTTTAGACATTGTTATTTTTTTTTCCTGCTTTGCTACTGTTTGTTTGTATCACTTTTGGTCATGTTATTATGATTAATTGCTTTCTTGTTTCTTATAAAAGAAAAGGATACGAAGCAGAACAGAAGCAGAAGTTGAAGCAGAAGAACGGTAAAAGAAAAAAAGAAAAAAAAACTAGAATAAAGGTATTTTCATCTTAAAAAAAATTTGAACCTCTACTATTAAGTTGAAAGTAACGGTGTGGGTGAGATTGTATGATAGCATTGTTAGAAGGGTATTCTGTATAACTTTTATAAAAACAGAATAATTCTGTGAAGTTTCACTACAATAGAAAGGATGTCTGTGCAATTTACCTTTTAAAATATATTTTTTTCCTCAACTACCAAACGTAGCCTTAATAAATCATTAGAAATTCCTCATGCTATAATATTCATACATTACTATTAGTAAAATAAACACGTGCTTATAATAAAGCCGAGGGCAGAAGGCAGGTTATGCCACTTGGGGGGTTAGAAAGGGAGAACCGGATTGGAGCCGAACATCAGATAAAAGTAAAAGAACATCTCACTGCCAAACGCTATTGTTCGTCTAATTGTTTGTCTCTATGCATTATTACTCAAAACACCCTTTCGCGTAATTTGAAAAGATCCTCCTCCGAATGCTGCATGAATGTCTGTGCACACGTTCCATTTGACCATCCCACCTATTTTGACAGCAAATCCCTGCGATTATTAACATCGCCGTACAGTTCAGTGTCAATGCTTATCAAAATTCGGGATTAGAAGTCAATTTACGCGCCCAAACTACTTATATAGGCAATTTTTTTTTGGGTAAAACTACTTATATAGACATTGAGTTACGTATCACGTGTTCACATTAATTATAATGTTAAAAAAAAAAAAAAAACTACTATTTAGTTGCCATTGACTCGTGGACCTGCGTGTTATTTTTAGGTTAATTTTCTTTCCAAGTAACTGAATATTTGGAATCCCTCCAACTCTTGAATATCTTCGAAGGATATGAGCAACCATAAGAGCACATAATTTTTTTTTTTTCCGATCCCACATTTAATGTGTTATAAACAAAAACACATAAAAAAATTATTATAAAAAATCTATATAAAACAATACAATTCAGAAAAAATGATGTATAGGTTTGTGGTAGGAACCTACTCTCACATACCCACCATTATTTTGCCAAGTGGACAATTGATGTGATTATTAATACTGATATAGAAAAGTACACCGACGATACGTACTCTAATAATTATTGCACGTTTTTTCATAGTCTTATGTTTCAAAATATATGATCGACAAGTTCTAATAGAATTGAAATTTACATGTAAATAATGGACTTAAGTAAATACTTGTTCACAAAATTTAGGTCCCATCTAATTTATAAGGGAGCAAATTTTGGACATTTAAGTAGGTATATGGGAAATGACTTGTACCACAAGCCTGTATGAATGGCTTCAGTTAAAGCTGTAGTTATGAATTTTGCTAATTTTGCTAATTTTGCTTCCCCTTGGTTTTATATGGAAAAAGAATATTTGTCATACCAATTACAGTGGCAAAGGTTGTTAGAGATTGACTCTTCACCCAATTACTTGTCTTAATCCACATGATTTTTTTTGGCAATGGTTGTTAGGTTGTTTGAAATCTTTGAGAGGCAATTGGAATTTAGGAAAACATCAGGGAGGTAGTTGTAATTTTCTCTAATAAATATATCTTGTTGAAGATATTCTCTCAACTTATGATAGATACCATATATATGGAAAAATTTTCTCTGAACTACACCAAATAATCCACATTTTTTTCTCTTTCATCTGACATTCTCTCCTCATCTGCCCCCACTAATGAATCCTTTGTCGCCCCTCCCAATTGGTGATACTAAGAAACTCTCTGCTCAAAGAGACCTTTCCTTCCAAATATAATGGTTTTTTTCCCTCATGAAAAATGAACTTAATTGAATCAAACAAGATCCTAAATAAGAATATTTAAATGCATTGCAACTTATAGAGAACGATCGTGTTTAAAATCAAGCTACCAAATATTTTGGTGATTTGTTAGACATTTTGTCACGTTTGTTTTAAAAAAATTATTCAATTTTAATATATTATATTTAATTTAATTCTTCTTTGTCAATACAACAGATACTCATATAAAACAAAAAATTCCTTCATCAATTGGTTCCTTCACAATTCATAGCAACATCCTTTTTTTTTTTTTTTTAATAGATTGATGCTAACTATGTACAAATCAGCAATTTTAATGCATGTCTATTTTCTATCATTTTCATGCATATTAAAAAAAATATATTTTTTACTTTTTCCTTCTATTATTAATCATTTAAGGGTTTTGGGAAAATGAGAGTCTCAAAATTGCCACACAAATTAATGTGTCTTATCAAAACAGCTTAAATTTCTTCTTAAGAATATTAATTTGCTACAAATTGATCTTTTCGGTCATGACCCCATGAATATGGAATACATTGCAAATTATATATGCCCTAGATCTAGAACTGGCCGGTCTCTTATGGTAGGTTTCCTAATTTTCTTCTTCGTTTTTTGCTTTCGTATTTTATCCAATAGTATATTTACATATGTTTGTAGAAAAATAAAAACAAAGAGAGAGAAGCTAAAATATTAGAAGATCAATGGATACCATCCATCCAACCAATCAGCTAACTTCCCATGAACCTACTCTCATTTTATTAGTCAGAGACTCTAATCAATTGACCACAATTTTTCAACTATACAATCAGTAAACTGATAGAACTTTTTGTGAGTTTATACATTGCATTATTGGACCAACTAGGATTTGGGATATGAATCAGGTGAAAAATGGTTCAACAACACTTGATACAATGAGCTTTATCTCAGTGGATCTAGTAATGTTCATGTTAAGAATCCAAGAAATGTCATAACATACAGTCATTTTTTCCAACTTTAGCCATGCCTTTGTGGGCCCTGAGTGGGCCCAAGTCTCAATGTAATATAAATAAATAATGACAAAAGCTAACGTAAGACCAACTCCCTTTTCAATTTCTTGCATGGAAATGGAAAACGTGTGAGAATTATTACTAAAAAAAGGATATATTTGTGTAATAATATGACAAAAACAGGTGTATTTCGGTCATGCAAGCGATTATATAATAAGCCGCCTGTCCTTCGCCGACTGGTATTGAAAAACTGCAAAGATCTTATCGCTACTCTTCTATCTTCATCTCCAAATGCGTATAATATTCTCACAGCCGCCATTAATGGAAGCTGAAGAAGTGCTAAAGCTCTTCGATTTGTGTTGGTTCGGCCATGAAATTTCCACACAGAAGCAAGCTTCGACGTCTCATCCGAGGGACCTGGTTAATGAGCTCCAAAGTGAAACCCCAAAGCCTGGAATCTCTCACCTTCTCACGGTACTTGTTCGATCTCAAAGCAATAACGTGAGCTTTAAAACGAGCTTCAAATCAGATTCTCTTTTTCCGAAATCAGTTCTCATTACACCAAAGCTCCAACCGATCCTTTCAGGAAAAGAATTTGTGGGAGTTGCAGAAAGCAACACGAGACAAAAAAAGATCAAGAGACGAGTTATGAAAAAGAGAGGCATGAGAAGGACGAGTAGGACCAAGAGTTTATCAGACTTGGAATCTGAAGAGCTAAAGGGGTTCATGGATCTTGGTTTTGTTTTCTTAGAAGAAGATAAGGATTCAAGTTTGGTTTCTATCATTCCTGGGTTGCAGAGATTGGGAAAGAAATCCCGCGAAAAAGAGGCTACTGTGGACGAATCTGCAATTCGAAGACCTTATCTTTCTGAAGCTTGGGATGTTCTTGATCAAAGAAGGGAAGAGAACCCATTAATGAATGGGAAAATTCCTGCTTTCTGCAACGAAATCGACATGAAAGTTCATCTCAGAAGTTGGGCTCGTACGGTTGCATCGACTGTTAGGTGAAGAGATATGCATGCTTCGATGTTTACTCTTCTTTTTCCCTGAAAAAATAGAAGAGTAATTACAACAATCTATAGAGTGCATGCAGATGAACACATTTTATTGGATGCTTTGATCATTTATTAGAAAAAGTAAAGGAGAAAAATAACACCCTCAGGGAAGGAGCACAGGGGTAGGCAACAATCAAGGAGACCAACTTTAACAGTCACAAGGGGATCCTGAATAAGGACACAGCCCCTAGAAAAAGAAAACCATACTAGATAGGGGCTGAGCCACAGAAAAGACTGAGGGGGTGTTAGTTAATGCCCCAAATTTTACTTCAGGTACATATTTCGGGGGAGAACACCTGAGAGAAGGAAATAGATGTGCATTTAAGCATTACTTCATCTCGGATGTGTTGTAACACTTGCTCTCTAGGCTTGGACTTGTTGCAGAAAAGCCTTCGGTTTCACTCTTCCCAGATGGACATATTGATTTGTGAGAAATTGCAACAATTTTATCTGACGAATGTATCTGAATAAATCCATCAAAAACTTGAATGATTCTTTATCAGTGTCTTCTGTTTTAAGTGCAATATATTAAAGAACCAATTAACCATATATTATTCTTATTGACACTGTCGGGTGCAATTGGTGTTCATGCACAAACCCTCCTGTTTCAAATACCAAAATATATACTTTTGTATTTTTTGAGATTTCCATCAATGGCCCATGACATTCAAGAAAAAAGAATCGAGGTGAATAGACCGTTAACACAAAACCGATGTCAACTAGAGGAATTCATTAACCATCGTCTCCAATACTCTACTTTTTTTTGACAAAAGAAGAAAGATAAGAGCCAATAATGCAAACTGAACCTATATAGTTAATTTCTCAGGCGACTAGCTAGTTTACCCAATCAAGGCCTGAGGTTCTGGCCCTAACTTGGGGAATCTTTCTCAGAACCATAGTTGCAGAAGCAATTTGGGAATCGAGACAAGTTGGGCCACGCTGCTAACTACCTGGGACTAGTGCTTCGCCGGCATACCCAACTCATCGTTGAGCCTGTAATAGAACTTTGCAACCACGTTAACTGCCAAAGAAAGATTCTCCTTTAAACCATCCTGATCCCTGGACCCCCTACTGAAGAGGAATCAGTTATGCTTCTTGGAAGTGTATATTCAGTTCCATCGTTTGAAGGCTCGCAGCTGTTTGGGTGGGCTCTCGGCTTGTAGCCAAATATGTTTAGAGCTAAGGTCGCTCACAAAAACAAAAGGGTAAAATGAAATGTGAACTAGTGAATGACATGGGCTTTACAACTACAGAAATAATTTAATGGCCTTTAAAGAAAACTAGCTTGAAAATTCCATGGAACAAATCAGTCCTTGCATCTAAGGGTCTCAAAATAGATTCAAAATCGTTCATCGAAATAGAATCTGTTAATGTTGAAAATAATTTAATTATGTTTTCTCAATTCATTACTTACAGAATACACAGATTACATATAGAGATATTTTACGGTTACTTTTACAGAGATAAGGGATTGGTTGGAGTTAGTTTACAATAGAGAGAGAGAGAGAAATATGCGATAATGCTGCATCGTGGGTCACCCATTATGGCATGTGAGAGGGAAGTTATATTGTTTTGAAAACTTCCTTTTTTTGTCTATTATATTAGGTGTTACACTAACATCCCCCACAAACCCAATGACACTGGAAGGACATTGGATTTGATACGCAACCAGCAGAATCTAGTTGTCCCCAGAGGTTTCGTGAGAGAATCAGCAATCTGATCTCATGATGAGATGAAACGAATTGCAAGTGACCACGGTGCGCAAGATCCTTGACAAAATGGAAATCCACCTCGATGTGTTTAGTTCTGACATGAAATACATGGTTCGAAGAAAGATACGTCACACCAATGTTGTCACACCATAGAATAGGAGCTGTGGGAAGCCGAATACCGATATCTTGTAGTAAAAAAAATAACCATTGGACTTCAACCGGGCATTAGACAATGCCTTGTACTCAACTTCCGTGCGTCGTGTGATGGTAGGTTGCTTCCTGGAGCTCCAAGACACTAGATTGTTGCCCAAGAAAATGCAATATCCACCAGTAGAGCGGCGATCATCTGGACAACCGGCCAAGTCAGCGTCCAAAAAGGCAAAAATAGTACCCGTTGATGATTTCCGAAAATGCAAACCATGGTGATAAGTGCCTTTAAGATATCGTAGAATTCTTTTGATAGCTGTCCAATGTATGGTTGTCGGTTGATGGAGGAATTGACAAACTTTGTTGACAGAATATGAAATATCTGGCCTAGTGAAAGTCAGATATTGTAATGCTCCCACAATGCTAACTGTCACATTAGATAGCGGATCCCCATCCGATTTTGAAAGAGGTGGTGTAGTAGCCATGGGACTTGCAACCGGCTTGGCATCAAGCATGTTGGTACGCCGAAGTAGATCGACATATTTCTTTTGAGAAATAGACATACCCGATGGATAATATTCAACCTCAAAACCTAGAAAATATTTGAAATTGCCAAGATCCTTGACTAGAAATTTAGCACTCAATTTTTGAAGCAGAGCAAATACCAAAGCTGATTTGTTCGAAATAAGCATGATGTCATCAACATAAATTAGTATGAAAAGTATATCACCATCACAATGTAGGACAACTAGAGAGCCATCAACCTTTGATTGTCTGAATCCAAGGTCAAGGAGACAAAAAGTTAGCCTTGAGTACCACGCACATCGTACTTGTTTGAGGCCATAAATTCCCTTACGAAGCTGACAAATATGATCTGGATATTGGGGATGACAAAACCCAGGTGGTTGTACCATATAAACAACTTCATCAAGATATCCATGGAGAATGCATTTTGAACATCAATATGTCGAATAGACCATGCATATATAGTAGCTAGAGCAAGAATAGTTCAAACAGTGTAGCTTTGACAATCAGACTTAACGTATCACCATAATCAATAGCTGGTTGTTGATGGAACCCTTTGGCTACTAAACGTGCTTTGTAACATTCAATAGATCCATTAGAGTTTCACTTTATCCGAAATACCCATTTGCATCCCACCATTAGTGATTGAAGATAGAGGAACCAATGACCAAGTTTGTCCCATTTTTGAGTAAAGCATTGAACTCATTGTTCATAGCGTTTCACCATTTTGGGATGTGAACTGCTGCGGTGTAACAAGTTGGTTCATAGATGTCATGATCAACATGGAGAGCATGACAATTGGTTCAGACCGGGGGCCAAGGAACGGTTCCATCAAGTCTGATTTTTGGTCTACTAATGCCACGTTTTGCTCTAGCGAAGTGGGGATTAGTAGGAGTCACTGATTGGGAAGCAGGAGAGTCCATATGTGGGGAGGACTCTAATGAAGTGCAAGTAGGAATATTTGATTTGGTGGCAATGGAGTCCCTATGTGATGAGGACTCTAAGGAATTGAGATTTGGTGATGAAGACACCCCAGGAGAGGTAAAGTAGCACTAGGGAACTAGAAATCCCAATTTATAGGCACCACCAGAGGAGGCACCCCTAAATAAGTGGAAATTGCATCCGAGTGTTTACTCTCCCGATCGGACGCACCAAAAGGAAAAGAGTCCTCATCAAATATAACATCCCTGTAAATGAAAATACACCCATTGTGCCGATTCAAACACTTATAACCCTTGTGTGCAGTGCTGTAGCCCAGAAAAATACATTGGGTCGATTGATATTACAATTTAGATGAGTTATACAGCCTGAGGCAAGGATAACATGCACATCCAATGACTCTTAATGTGAAATAATCAGGAACTCGACCAAATAACTTCTCAAAAGGTGAGATATAGCCAAGAAGAGAAGATGGTAACCGATTAATTAGAAAATAAGAAGCTTAAAAAATATGCACCCCAATACCGCATAGGTAATGATCCAGAGGCCATAATAGATAAACTGGTGTTCATTATATGGCAATGTTTCCATTCGGCAGTTCCACTCTGCTCATGAATATGTGGGCAGGAAACCCGATGCAAAATGCTTTGTTTTACCAATTCTTTTGAAATAAACTGATACTCACCACCCCAATCAGATTGCAATGATTTAATAGACGTATTTAACAACTTCTCAACATGCAATTTAAATGTAATAAAAGCTTGCAAAGCATCATCTTTCATCGGTAGCAGAAAAATCCAAGTAAACTTGGTAAAATCATCAATAAAAGAAATATAATAGCGATGTCCACAAAAGGATAAAACAGAAAATCGTCTAATTTTACCTTCTTAGCAAGCACTACAAATGGATCTGAACTTTCGGCTAGCAACAGGGAGGTGATGCCGATTAATGATGTGGCTGGTAAGATGAGAGGGTGGATGCCCAAAACGTCTATGCCAACAATTTGTTGAAACACGAATGGCATGAAACACACTTCTCTTCAGATTTTAAATTGGTACAGTCCATTGTTGACTTGGCCTTGTAGGAGCTTCTCCCCTGTGATTGAATCTTCTATGCAAAACCATGTAGGATGGAATTCTAAATAAACTTTATTATCCCTTGAAAATTTGCTCACAGATAATAGATTCTTTGTAATAGGAGGAACATGCAAAATATCATTAAAAAATAAAGCACGAATGGAAGAAGAAATAGTAGATGATCCAATATGGTGAATTGGCAGACTTGTACCATCACCGATGTGAACCCGATCAGTATTCGTGTAATCAAAATTGACTTGAAGGTTGCTAAGGTCGGCAGTAAGATGATCTATGGCACCTGAGTCGGGGTACCAAGACATATCCAGTGTTGAGGGTGGAGTAGAAGAGTTGCTGTATGCCATGGGTCTTGAAAAATTATTGTTATACCTAGAATAGCAACGATTTACCATATGACCAACTTTGCTGCATATTTGGCACACAAGTCTATTTCTGTTGTTAGAGAGAAAATGATCAAAGTTGGAGCGACCACGAGAATACCCTGTCTTCTATGGGGAAATGGTAGAATGCCATCTCTACCACGATTACTACATGAATAACCACGACCACGGTTGGAGAGACCATGAGATGCAACATTTGCTGAAGGGAATTGAGGGGTGGTGATAGTAGCTGATTGTTCAAGACAATTTTCATGCTATAATGGATGACCATGTAACTCCTCCATTGTGACTACATTAGGACGAGTTGTAATAGAGATGATGAGAGGGTCGTATTCAGCGCCTAGGCCATTGAGGACATATCCAAGTAGTTCTACATGTTGGATTGGTTGACCAGCAGAAACAAGAGAATCCATACAAGATTTAATTTTCTATAAATAGTCTGACATGGATAGTCCACCTTCATGAAGAGAAGTCAGTTGAAGGTGTGTCTGAACAACATGAGCCTTAGGATGCAAACATGGATGCAAGAGTAGTACATACTTTGTAAGATGAATCAAGTCCAACAAAATGAGCCAAGATAGGCTCAGTAAAAGAAGAAATTAACCAACTCAAGAGCAATTGGTCTTGTTTGTACCAGGCAACGTAAGCCGGATTCAATTTCTTGGTAGAAGAAGTGGAAGAAATGACAGCGGAGGGAGAATATGTAGTAGGAGACTCAGTGGAAGTAGAAGAAGAAACAAACTCAGGAGGTGCAGGCGATGTGCCATCGATAAATCCGACCAGATCATAAGAGCGCAGAATCGGGAGAATGTGAGATTTCCAAAGAGGGTAGTTTTCTCTGGTCAATTTGATAGTTATAAAATGATGTAGGTTAGATAAAGAAGAGGAGAATCAGAGGTATCTAGATTAGTGGTCATGATGACAAAGAGGAGAAGAGAACAGATGATTTTCAATAAAAGAGGTTTCTCACAGAGGCTCCGATACCATGTTAATGTTGAAAAGAATTTCTTTCTATTTTCTCAATTCATTACTTAAGGAATATTTTACAATTACTTTTATAGAGATAAGGGATCGGTTGGAGTTAGTTTACAAGAGAGAGAGAGAGAGAGAGAGAGAGAGAGAGAGAGAGAGAGAGGGAGAGAGAGACATGCGATAATGCTGGATCATGGGTCAGCCATTATCGCATGTGAGAGGGATGTTATCTTGTTTTAAATACTTCCTTTGTTTGTCTGTTATACTAAGTTTTTTTTTTCTTGCTAGAAGTTTGATTTTTTGTTTTTTATAATAAAAAGAAAATAAAATTACAACCTAAAGTCTTACTGGACATGCAACCCACTTACAGCTTCTTAGCTATAGTAGAAAGCCACCAGCAAAACCAAAAAGAAAGAAAAAAAACCAACACCAACTACAAATAAAATAGATCATCAACCTGCTCCCCTCCTACTACGGGTCAGCCTTGGAGAGAAATTAGCAGGTCTTAGATCCATATTACGATTGCCTACCATAGCGGCAGTAATTTCCTCAAGATTCAGACACAAAGTCTGACCAACAACAACCCCATGTGAATTCCCTCTACCAGGTGGCCGACCTCAATGGCGCTTTCTAACTTTTGTAAAAGGTCTAGCATCTGTCTACAATGCTTCATCCACAGTCAGGGTATCATCATAAACGACTTCAACTCGCCCTAGACTACTTGCAATGATAGTACCAGAAGAGACCATCTGAGTAGTTATAGGTAACCTAGAAACATCCTCAATCCACATATCAGGGACAGTCTCATAGTCCTGCAACTCACCATCCTCTTCTTCAAAATCACCATCATCTTCAACATCATCCCAACAACCCACTGTAGCTATAGCAATACTAACAGTTTCCGGTATCACAGATGACCTCACCTCCTTATGGGCTAATCCCCTAGAAGGTACCTGCTGACCACCCTGCACTCCACTTCCAAGTTGTTGTTGACGCACCTCTTCAGGACCAGCAACAGTTGTAGCTTCCGGATGATTACGCTTCACACTATCCTATGCTACCCGATATGAATTGGTTCCCTTACCCAACTGATTATTATCAGGTTCCTTTGCAGACATTCCGTTGCATGCCGTAGTTTCTGAAGGATTATTCATTTCAACTTCCTTTGCAGACATTGGACAATCCCAATGCGATGAAATGTACCACAATAAACGCACTTAACCGGGGGGATCTTCATACCCTATTTTTTTGTTTTTTGTTTAAAAAAATATTGTGTTCCATTGAGATTACATTCAACCATTACCTCATGAAGCCGAGGCCAGCCCACCTCCATTTTTACAGAAAGTCGAGCAAACCTTCCAAATGTTTTGTGTTGGGTATTTCTATCAATATTGATTGGTTTTCCCAACACCATGCCGATAAAAAAGATAATATCATCATCCCAATGTTCCAATGATAACTTAGGGAGGCGAATCCATTGACGAAAGTGAGCAACTTGTACCTTGTCAACATCAAAATTTGGCTCCCACCTCTGGAGCCTAAGAGCTGGTTGACCATTTACTTTGGTGACCCCCCGATTCCACACTGATAAAAGGGATTCCTTTGAGAAAAATCTGAAAACAAAATAAACCTTCCCCAGTGGAGTCATTTTGAATTTATTAGAAATGCCCCATTGCTTAGCCAAGCTTCGACTTATGTCCTTCAAAGATAGACCCTTAGTATACAAACGACCAATCACGGCAAGCTTTTATTTTTGAATCTGCCGTTCATAAACTGCCTGTGGTATTACCACTCTTGTGATTCCTCCAACTACTACCGGTTCTAGAAGAGAAAATAGATCAGGTAATCTCGACAGCACCGAGGCAAATGATTGCCTACCTTCATGTTAGGAGGGACCTTGATTTGCAACTTGAGTTGACTCAGCAGGAATAGGTTGAGAGCTTTCATGAGCTTTTTGATTTTCAGGGATTACAGGACATTTCTCATAGCCCAGCCACCGACGACGTTTCCTTGAAGATCTTTTTGAATCTGTTCTAGTGTTATCTCCCATTGATTTGGCCAAATTTCCTTCATTAACATTATCTTTTATGGTCTTAGCAGCATCCAGATTAGGGAATCCAAGGAACCGACCAAGATCCACCTTGGATATTTCTAAAATCTGATTTGTAGCGTCTCCACTTACGATATCAGACTGTCCACCCATCACCGCCACTGTCGGAGGAATACCAGACGAGCTACCTCCTGCCTGAAAGACAACACCTTCGGCATATGGATCCATGACCCCAACAGTAGCATTTGTTAACTCCCTAGACTTATCCGCAGTGATTGGAGATGCAGATAAAGCTCCCATCGAAGATCCCACATGTGATAATGTATTTTCCGGCGGAAACACTAATCCAAAATTCATTTGGTTTAGCAACCCTAGCATAGAGTCACGAACTTGGCTTGACAACCGACTAGCATCAGTCATTACTGGTGCTCTGGGCGATAACATAGCCAAGCGTTGATCCACCGACAAAGGATGCCGACCAAGATCCCAAGAACTTCCAGTAGCACTATACCACTGGTTGAGTTAACCAGACCCGCAGATGATACGCTGGGTTGTAGGGAGATATCCCGATCCCAAATCACAACAGAGTTATGGTTTACACCCAACCCCGAACCTCTACCATACCCCTTATCACCCCGAGTAACCCCAGCCCTGGGGACCAACAGCAAAAAGCCTTTGGCAAACATAGGTCTGACGTATGGCAGTTCTCCCAGTCTCAAATTACTGTGATTAAGGACATTTTTTGGGTTTGTGAATTGAGGACATTTATCCACTCTAATTTAGTGAGCATGCATGGTGATCCTTCTTTAATTTTTTATGTGAGGAAGACGATTTTCTGAGTGGCACTGTTGTTTGTGTCTGTTATACTAGGTGTTACACTAACAGAATCATATCATTTATACCAAAACCATCAAACCGATTAAACAATATGATATATGGTAAACAACTTGATACCGTTTAATATGGTGGTGTTGCAATCAGAAAACGAACAGTCTCCTCAGGGCAAGTCGAACATACGAACAAGGATAGAAAGGCAAGAGATGTCAGGTTCTGGGTCACTTTGATGCCTAAGTTGGTACTCCAACGTACCGATAAAACAATCCAAGGATGAGGAGCTCGGATGATGACCTATCCAATCTCTGAGGTAGCAGATTTTCCTGCTTACATGTGTCCTGCTATATGTTGTTTGCTGATTGATGGAGTCCACTATGCCCATAACTCATGGTATCGGTATTTACCCATTAGTACTGTACCAATGGGGTTAAATGCTTTCTAATGTCTGGGTATTTATTCCATTACAAACACTTACAAATTCTTGCCAAGATAAATAAACATAAAAAAATTGGGAGAAAATACATATTTCATTTTTTTTTATTTCTCTATAAAAAAAGCCTTTCTCCTACACCCATCAATCCGTGAAACTATATATATATATATATATATATATAAGTTTTAAAAAGAATTGAACTTATGCCAGTGTGGAGAAAAAGAAGAAAAAGATTTATATCTGGGAATGTGTAATTGTGCCGAGACTCAGGTATGGTGAATGACCACACCACATCCTAGTTGGATGCCTGCATGTACCTCTCATTGATCTTGTGCTAATGCAAGAACTACATAGCTGGACAAGCCCATTATTTGAAAAAAAATAAAAAATTGTGTTTTCTCTCACACATTTCCCAAAACACCCTTTTGCACAATTTCCCTTTTACTTTGCCTCATTTTGTGATGGATATAAATACTATCAGCCAATGGACACACGATACGTGGCAACATCTATCTATCACCGAAGGGCTACATAGGATAAAAACTATTGGGGGCATAACTGTTATTAACCATAATAACCATCGATCAAGGGCACATCTATCATTATTCATGAAGATCGAGGACAAATCTGGCCACCACAATTTCTGATATGTATTGCAAATGTGTGCATAGGACCAATATTGGATCACCATATGAAGGCTTTCCCACCAAGGTTGCATCATCGTTTACATCACGTCTAATTACTCATTCTTCTTCCAATTGAGCTCGGACTTTACTATTTGTTGTTCGGATCACTATTTGTTGTTCGATCTTTGACTTTAAGATCAGTGTATGGCGCTCAACCACTTTTGTGCTCTTTTATTGTCTTTGATATAATTGTATCAAATTCTAACGGCAGCAATGGCACTCGTCGGTGTCAAGTGTACCAGAAAAAGAAAATCTATATCATATTACAGTTTTAAGAAAGTCATTGTCACACGCCTAAATATTATTTAATCACGTGTTCTTTTACGCTAACTCTCATTTTAATTCAACATAATAAATCCCCATCTTCAAACCTAGAATATATTCAAAACGAATTTTGTGGGACCTCGTAAAAGAAAAATTTTTTTGACCCCACAATACACTCTTGTAACACGGAAAGACTCACAGATGCAATTTTTTTTTAAATGACTTATTTGATTGGGATTCACATCCTCTCCTCTAAGATAATATGGAGGAGAGATCTGATGTCTCTATTGGATGAGCGACACGTAGGACTCGAATTCATCCTAGTCCTTTATCCAAGTTGACACTGAGTCGACAAGCTAAGCCGACAGGGGGTGTCGGCTCTGATGGAAGGCTTGGATTCAAAACCCCAAATGTCGTTCATCCAATGGGACGCCATCTCTCCTCCAAATTCTCTTGAAAAAGAGGATTTGAATCCATTTGACTATTGAGTAAAACCTCCGATTCATAGCCTACAAAGATATACGTAGTTTCACCCGTTAAGCTATCTGCTGATTTCGTATTGATAAAAAATTACAATTCAGGAAAATCGTCCGGCAATAGTAGATTATTCATGAAAAAAAAAAAAAAAAAACTATTCATGCACATGCATTATCTTTAAACCACGTGGGCAATTGATGTAACTATCAAGATTATTAAATGGAGATACCATGATGGTCTCTGAAGTAGTCAGGTTTAAAATTTCATACTCATATTCATACATATCATGACCATTACTCTACACTTCCCCATATGCTTGGCTAAAAAAAAAATAATAATAATAACAAAACAAAACTCTGATACATACGGAATTATGAATGCGATGGGAACATTTTGTCGGAGGATTAAGGAGAAATTTTGAAAATCTATACTACTGGGACTGGGGAAAAATGGAATGCAGATGCGGTTCTTTTTTTTTTTTTTTTTTTGAGTTGGGGAAGATTCGAAATGCCACACTAATCCTACCAAAAGAAAAAAAAAGAAATGGCACTCTAAATTTCCCAAATATCATTTCAAATATTTGATAATTATATTATATGGAAAAGTAAAATTATGAGCCTATGATTGACTTTTATTTTTTATTTTTTTCCTTGTCTGGAGAGGGAACACGGTAAGGAATTAAAAACGTGTGAGAATAACTATTAAAAAAATGATGTATTTTATGTAATAATAGAACAAATACAGGGGTATATCGGTCATACAGGCCATTATATGTTCAACATCGATCTTCTCCGCCGTTGGCATTCTAGCTTCCAAGATCTTTTCTCTTTACTCTTCCATCATCTCCAAATGGGGATATTATCACAGCAGTCGCCATTGCTGGAAGCTCAAGAACTGCTAAAGCTCTTCGATTCTTGCTGGTTCGGCCATGAAATTTCTACAGAAAATCCACCTTCGACGTCTATTCCGACGGACCTAGTTCATGAGCTCCAAAGAGAAACCACAAAGCCTCCAATCTCTTGCCTTCCCACGGTTATTGTTCGATCTCAAAGCGACGATGTGAGCTTTAAAATGACCTTCAAATCAGATTCTCTTTCCCCGAAATCAGTTCTCATCATACCAAAGCTCCAACCGATCCTTTCAGGCAAAGAAGTTGTGGGAGTCGTAGAAACCAACACGAGACAAGAAAAGATCAAGAGACCAGATAAGAAAAAGAGAGGCATGAGAAGGACGAGTAGCACAAAGAGTTTATCAGACCTGGAATCTGAAGAGCTTAAGGGTTTCATGGATCTTGGTTTTGTTTTCTCAGAAGAAGATAAGGATTCAAATTTGGTTTCTATCATTCCTGGGTTGCAGAGATTGGGAAAGAAATCGGGTGAAAAAGAGACTACTGTTGATGACGAATCTGCAATTCGAAGACCTTATCTTTCTGAAGCTTGGGATTTCCTTGATAGAAGAAGGGAAGAGAACCCGTTAATGAATTGGAAAATTCCAATTTTCTGCAACGAAATCGACATGAAAGATCATCTAAGAAATTGGGCTCACTCGGTTGCATCGACTGTCAGGTGAACAGATATGCTTTGAGATGACCCGAGGAATACGATTTCTTCTTCACCCGTCCAGGGTTCCTTCTTCTGCCAGGATGACGAAAAAAACCCTCATGAGTCCTCGTGAGTCGACTTGGGGCTAGATTTGTATAGTTATTGTGTTCTATGAGATGATTAATATGTTCTTCTTTAAGAATAGATGTATCTTTGGTAAAATTCTCTTTATGAGAAGCAATTTTGATTTCTTTCATACTCTCATCCCTTCTGGAGGTTGAATAGATTCAATAGATTTCTGATCCTTTGTGCCTTTGTGGCATAAGGGATGATAATTACACATAAGATCGCCTAGATGTAAATATAACACTCAAGCCCTAGAGAAGTATAATATTTATAATTAAATCCTGACGTCATATGTAGAGAATCTAAGCAATCGATTGCATAAGAAAACCAGCTCTAAAACTCTTAGAAAATGGATTGTTAATAATTAATAATTTTCAAAACACTTCATAAACAATTACAAATGATGCCATCGATCTGATTCAAAACTTTTAATTTCAATCATAAACAAATATTCTCTCTCTTGATATTTTTCTTTATGATGGATAGTGGATGTCATACTAAATGTCTATTTTACTTACACGTAAATACCATGAGTTCAATGCAATCATGTCTAGCTAATGGCCTCGCAACAACTAGGAACTAAAGTACACTTCTAATGAATACTTTTTGTCTAATCTAAGACATTTATTTAAAATATTCTATGAGCTAAATTAATTATAAGGTAAGTTAGTTCAGTGAGAGTCTGGTCATAGATAAATTGATTTAAGTATGATTAGAGATGGACCAATCAGGTCCACTGTAGGACTGGTTCAAGGTTGAGGTGGTATTGTAAATACCAATGGTTAGGATCTCCATAGTCACGATGTTATTTTCTTCTCCTGTTCTCATAAGCAAAAGAAGGTCAAGGGATCTCGACAGGCTGTGGAAGACTATGATCCAAGCATTCAAAGCAAAAGAAACAGTTGAAAATCAATATACAACAAGAAATATGTGTCTTATCATCTCTTTTCAATACCCATTGTATTCTAGTAATTTGTGTGGTGTGTTCATTAGGGTTAATGGGAAATCCTAGGGGAAAACCCAAAGGAGATCTAAAAAATCTTATAGTGGTATCAGAGCCACCTACACAGACCTAGGATCGATGGGAAAGCATTGTAAAGACTTTATGTTTAATTAGATTGGAAAATGGAGATATTTTTCTCTCAAATTTTTTGGTACCAACCTGTCTAGAGTTTGGACCCTTGAAATTTTTTTTCGGATTGTTAAAAAGTAAAATAAATTTTATAGGATTGTAAGTCTCAGAGAAACAGAACCGGTGACATAAGGTGGGTCGTCGGACATAAGGTGGGTCACCGGAGGTGGCTGGACGCGCCCTCACATGTCTCCTGAAAAAGAGCATGAGATCTACGCACCGACGGCTATTAAAAAAAAAAAAAAAAAAAAAAGAGACAAAGGGTTGACGTCATCGGGTTAACTCAGCTAACCCAGAAACCCTAGCGAGTTAACCTAGAGTCAACCGGAGACTGGGCCGATCCAGAACCTAGCCCGGATCCAAGGATCAGGCCTAATCCAAGCCCTGACCCAGACCGACCCAAGACCAGATCGCCCAGAGGCACACGTGTGGGTCAGCACGTGTGACCTGATACTCGGTCAATGGCATTGACCTGACCCGAATTGCGACCTGGAAACATGACCCATGGACCCGATTTTGTAACTCGAGGATCCAACCCATCGACCCAGGAATTGGATTCCGAAACCCGAATGTGTGGGTTGGTTGGACCGACGGTTGAACCACTAGTCGGTTCATAATTTAGACTGTTGTTCGGTCTAAGACCAGACTGTTTGGTTCGGTCTGGACCAAAGTATTTAAAAAAAAAATTAAATAGTGGGTTTGGTCCGCCCATAATCAAACTGTCACACCCCAATTCTGAACCAACCAGGATAGTGTGATGAACCGTCTATGAACCAATGGTTCAACCAGGATCTCGTATAGGCCGTGCCCATTTGATCAAACCAGATACAACCACAACCATAATCAGAGTAAATAAACAATAGCGGAAGTCTTTAATATTAATGAACTGAGTATCTAACAATGATAACATAATTAATTATCCAATTATCTCCAAATGACTCAAGACATAAAATAAAATAAAGTAATCAGTTATATGTTCTGATAATCCAATAACTAAATCTAATCGAAAACACAAGTTGTACTCGCACGACAAATCATGCAACTCCACCGTAGCTGCTACATCTATTGCAGCAACATGTCCGAACATTGGTGCATTCATATAATCCTCCACGGTAGGACTTGCGTCATCAACTAAAAATATTGGACGTCGAAAGGGTGAGCACATATCATGGCTCAGTAAACAAACAAAACAATTCAACAAACATATGCATGCATACAATTCATATCTTTGGTCTGGTTTATAAGTTTACAATGTACTATAGAAAGGGTTGGTGGCCGCCGCACCTCTATACACGAATGTGTGAATCCGTCTAATGGATCAAACATCTTTACCGTCTCACATGCACCCATCATGGAATAGAGATAGAGCTAAAGTGTCCGGATCAAACACCGCATAACACTTCCCCTAATGCCCTACCCATACCAATACGTAAGCCCCTATTGGAGAGGGCTTGCAAACTGGGCTCGCAACTAATCAATTCTAATGCCAAATAGTATATACAAGGCCTCACCCCAACATCCCTCAATACGTCCATAGAGATAGAGCTAAGGCTCCCCGGCAGAGTCAGAAACTACACGGTCCGAGACCACCTCCCCTGATGCCTTACGACGTAATAGTTCTACTAAGGTAATGACGATACGACGATGTTAGTGGGCAAGACTTGAGTAGAGATAGAGCTAGAGTCTGGTGACCAGGATGAACCACAGTGTCACGTTGTCCCCCTGATGCTCCACTCACATCAAACACACTAACCACACGCATACATTCACATGCATATTCCTAACATCATCATCATCATCATGTTATAAATAAATATAATTAAATATGCATGAGCAGTAATAGCAGAAATATTGGATGACATATGAAATACACATTACAAGCATACAAGCATAGAATCATTCATGACATTGGACTCAATAAGTAAAACAGTTTGTTATTAGCCAATTAGTTTAGGTCTTGTTCCCTCACCTTTGGTCGATGGTTGTTCCTCGTCCAAGCTTTGTAAATCACTTTTAAACCACTAGGAAACCTAACAAATTTATAGATTTTAAATTAAAATTTATTTCCATCAATTCAGACTTCCAGAAGTTGAGTGGTCGCAGGTGTGGCTGCACCTGTGGTCTCAGTTTCTGCAACCACAGGGTGTGTGGTCGCTATGTATGGTCGCATATCATGCGACCATACATGAGCGACCACACCCTCCCTGAAACTTTCCCGAGGGCGTGTGGTCGATATGTGCACCCTCCCTGGAACTTTTTCGAGGGCGTATGGTCGATCATATGTGCCTCATGTGGTCGATCAAACTGCGACCACATGAGTGATGGTCGGCTTTTCCACTCTCAACTCAATTCCTTCGTGTTTTGATTCTTTGGCTTATCATCATGATCCTTCCTATGATTGTTTTATGGTTTAAAATCCATATTTTTAGATTATCCATCATCCTAATAGATTCTCTCCATGGATCTCTTAGAATTTGTCCATGGTTTTATGATTGGGGTCTCACTTTGAATCACTATCTCCTCCATGATCTATTCTAGGTATTCAACTGATGTGGGGAATGTTTTCATACCTTAAACTTGCTGAATAATCAGAGTTCTCTCTGAATTTTTTTTCTCTTAGTCTTCCTCTTCAATTCTCCTTCTCTTCCTCCTCTACTCTTTCTCTCTCTTTTAGTTTGAGTTCTAAAAGGATGAAAGAGGATAAGGGACGTCCTATATAAAGAGAAAAACCCTCCATATAGAGTCCTACTTAGATTAGGAAAGAACCCCCTTCAGATTAGGAAGGTTTCCTAATCACGGAGTCAGTTTGACTTCGTGTGGTCGCACGTGGGGTCGTAGAACCCGTCGACCACACATCCAAAAACTGCGACCACACGTCCCAGACTCCAGTGGTCGCATTATTCTGAGGTGTGGTCGACCCCACCTATTTAGGTATGCGACCACACACTCCTAATTAGATGATTTTGGGTTCAATTTCATACCCAGCCTTGTGGTTTCTTCACGTACTTGGTCCGCTTGGCCCGACCATGATAGGAAGACCTGATCGGTTAGTACGATACGGGTCTTACACAAACCCAGCCAGACCAAACCAAGCCAGGATGAACCGCCCAGAACTGGTTCAGGTTTATAAAATGTATGTGTCAACTTTGATTAACTATTGTGGGTGATAAAAGAGTCGAATTTTGACATGGTTTTTTTTGGTGATGTGTTTTTTTTGTGCTCTACAGTTTGGTACATAGTTTGACACAGTTTGATGATTTGAAGAATTTGTTTTTGACTAAAAGAAGTCCTAAATTAGTCCGATTTGTAGTTTTTCTACTTGTTTGTCAGTTATTTTTGTACCAGATGTTTGTAGAAGGTTATATGTACATGAAGTTTTTGTATATTGACCCACATGGTGCTGCAAAGTAGGGTGTGGGGATATCATTGTAGAATTAGATCGATTCCATCAAAGTGGTACACTTAGTTTCATCATGATGTCTTCAAATTCAAAGTGTCATGTATTTATAAATGCTTGTGTAAGGACGATGTACACTTAAATGTGACATTATCAAGTATTGTTCAAATTAAGGTTTGTGAGTGTCATGTGAAAATTGGGTGGAATCTACTAAAGTGGTACACTCAGTTCCAACATGATGTTCTTAAACCCAAAACTTGTGCATTTATGTATACAATATAGGATATATTATTTAATACACTATTTTCTATGGTGTGAAAAACAGCTAAGAAAGGCAGTGTTAACCCAAAGGTGGCATTGCCAAAGTTTAAAGGTATGTTCATGCACATAAGTTGAAAGAGTTTTGCTTTTGGAGGTTTCATTAACTCAAAGGTAATGAAATTTTTGAGAGTCATCATTCTTTCACAGTCACTGCACAGAAACTGAGAAGGCCACTACATATTTATCCCAAAGGAGAATATATAGTTTGGTTAACTCCTGAAAAAAAGATATTTATTTGCATGAATGATTGATATTGTAAGACCCGTATCGAACTAACCGGTCTTACCACCTTGTACCAGGTCTACCTATCATGGTCGAGCCAAGTGGACCAAGTGCGTGAAGAAAATCACAAGACTAGGTATGAGTCTGACCCAAAAACAGTAAATGTGAGGGTAGGGTCGCATGGCTAAACAGGTAGGGTCGACCCCACCTCAACAGAAGTCCAACCTATGATTTTCTAGTCGTAGGGTCACATGACTAATAAAATGTAGGGTCAACGGATCCTGCGACCCTACGTCCGACCCTACGATGACAGACAAGATCGTAAATTAGGAAACTTTCCTAATTCCAAGGGGTTCTTTCCTAAACTCAATGGGACATATTTTGGAGGGTTTTCCTCTATAGGACGTCCCTTAGCCTCTTTCACTCCTTTTAGAACCCTAATTGAAAGTGAGAAAAGAGAAAGATAAGGAAAAGAAGAAGAGAAGGGAAATTGAAGAAAAGACTAAGGAAGAGGAGGAAGTTCAGAGAAACCTCTGAATCTCAGTCAACTTTAGGTATGAATCTAAGTCCTTTCATAAATTAAGAGCCTAGAATGGATTATGAAGAAGTTAGGATTAAGAAACTCAAATCATCTATCCATGGATGAGTTCCAAAGGAATCCATGGAAGTAATCATCAAAGGCAATGGAAAGTGTGTAAAAATCATAGTTATGAGTCATAGAACAATCTTAGAATGGACCTACGAGACCACATGATCGATCACATGCCCTCGAAAAGTCCCAGGGAGGGTGTGGTCGCACGTAGGGTCGATTGGTAATTGACCCCACGTCCGACCTTACACCCTAGGGTCGATTGGTAACCGACCTTAGGTGCTGCCCTACCTGCGACCCTACGATTTCAACTAGTCTAAATTTGTTGGAATTAATTCTAATTAAAATATATCGACTTGTAAGGCATTTCTAGTGATTTAAAGGTGATTCATAAAGCTTGAACGGGGATCTACACTCAATTAAAGGTGAGGGAACAAGACCTAAACTAATTTACTATTAATAAACTATTTTCGTTTATTGAGTTCAATACCATGAATGATTCTATGCTTGTATGATTGTAATGTGCATATCACATGTCATCCAATATTTCTGTTATTATTGTTCGTGCATATTTAATTTCTGTTTATTTATAATATGATGTTGATGATGATGCTAAGAATAGGCATGTGATTGTATGTGTGTGGTTAGTGTACTTGATGCGAGTAGGGCATCAGGGGAAGTGTGATGCGGTGCGGTCCTAAGCACTTTAGCTCTATCTCTACTCAAGTCTTTCCACTAACATCGTCGTATCGCCATTTCCTTAGCAGAACTATTACGTTGTAGGGCATCAGGGGAGGTGGTCACGGACCGTGTAGTCTCTGACTCTGCCGGGGGGCCTTCGCTCTATCTCTATGGACGTATTGAGGGATGCTGGGGTGAGGCCTTGGATACACTATTTGACATTAGGATTGGTTAGTTGTGAGCCCAGTTTGCAAGCCCTCGCCAATAGGGGCTTACGTGTTGGTATGGGTAGAGCATTAGGGGAAGTGTGATGTGGTGTGGTCCTAAGCACTTTAGCTCTATCTCTATTCCATGGTGGGGTAGATGTGGACGACAATGGTGTTTGATTTATTGGGTGGGCTTACACACCCTGTGTATAGAGGCGATGCGGCCAACAAACCTTTCTATAGCACATTGCAAACTTATGAATTAGATCAAAGATATGAATTGAATGAATGCATATGTTTGTTGTATTGTTTTGTTTGCTCACTGAGCCATGATGTGTGCTCACCCTTTCGACATCGAATACTTTTAGTTGATGATGCAGATACCACGGTTGAAGACTATATGAATGCTCCTATGTATGGACATGCGACGGCGATGGACGCTAAAGTTATGGTGGAGTCGCATGATTCATCATGCGAGTGCAACTCTTGTGTTTTCGATTAGAATTTTATTCAATTTATACAAATGATGTAATTGATTAAATATTTTATTTTATGTCGTTTGGAGAGAACATATTCACCTCTCGAATCGAATCCGAAGACCTTGATCTTACATTCAAACTTCTTTACTCTACGGCTTATTTATCAAAAGCTTTGGATTTGGGGCCGGAGGAGAGAATAATTGGATAATTTATTATTTTATAATTATTAGATTCTCAGTTCATTAGTATAAAGATTTTTACTATTGTGTATTTACTCTGATTATTGTTGTGGATGTGTATGGTTTAAGCAAACGGACACAGTCTATTCGAGATCCTGGTTGAACCGTTGATTAATTAGTGGTTTATCACACCATTCTAAAAAGTGTAGAATTAGGGTGTGACAACTTGGTATCAGAGCTCTCAGGCCCTGTCTATTGAACCAGTATATTTCCATAAAAGTTCATGAACTGAGTTAGGATAAAATTTAAAAGCTTTAATAAGAACATACTGTAAGCACCTATGTTGTTTGAGATAAAAATTAAGAAAGGAAATAATGCATATATAAAAAGGAGAAACAAGTTTTATATACATCAAATAAAAAGTACGTTTATACATATCCAAAGTAGAGTACAGTCCACAACCCGAACAGTTACTCTGTAGTACAAAAGAAAAAGATATACATCATGGAGCTGGAGGTGATGGAGAAGGAGGTGCCTCGCGATCTCTGTTGTAGTCCTCAGCATACACTTTAGTCAACCAGGGTACCTGAGTCTGGGTCGTCTGGAGACTAGCTGTCGACTCGGCCATCTGCTGATCAGATGCACGCTGAGCATCCAGAAGCTTGCCTACTCTCCTATCTGTCGTGTGCTAGCATCTAGATGCTCTCCCACTCTCAATTCCGTTACGCACTGAGCCTCCCTGATCTCACGTAGTAATCCTAACATATCATCAGATGGTGGGTGTGAAGGACCAACCATGTGTGAAGGAGCCCGAGATGGACCAGCTCCAGTAGAATGTGGAGGTGATGGAGGAGGTATAACGTCTACATCCATATACATGCGATCCTCATCCTCAGCATCACCCTCATGGACCCTTGCTCCGGCTGCTGCTGCTGCTGCCACCTCAGTGTCTGCTACCTCTACCTGAGTACGAGAATGCACCAGAGCGTTCCTCTCATCATCACTGACCTGAGCATCCCGCATACCCATCCTACAGATGGCCTCCCAGTCCAGAACCGATGAGAAGGTCTTCTCCTGAATCCTCTCATCTACTAAATCAATGCTTAGGCGGGTGAGCAGTGTAGTGATCAGATGTCCGTAGGGCAGGTTGCCTAGCTGACCAGGCAGCGTAGCATGGATCATCGTCCTCAGGATAATGTAAGGTAGGCAGACAGGCTGATTAGTGCAAATGTAGTAGAGGACATACTGGGTCAACTGAGAGATCCACTCATAGTGTCCACTCTAGGGTATCAGATTGTGCTGGATGATCTTGTAGTATATCCAAGGCTCTGGACGTAGGTTGATTGCTTTCATCTCCCAGCGACCATCTCTAATAAGCTGACTGTCAATCTCAGCACGCATCTCCAAGGAAAGGAACTGGGGCTCCCTGGGAGCACAATACACTAAAGGGCTGTCATTTGATATGCCCAAAAGATCAGCCAACTGCTGGCAGTCAAAGGAAACCTCTACCCCTTTGACGTAGCTCGTGATCCTGAGCTCCCTACCCCTCTCTGTGTCATTGCAATCCCCGACTACCTGGAGATTGCAATAGAACTGTCTCACCAAATCCGGATGGGTACAAGCATCAGAGGTGATCACAGGGAGCCAGCCCATGTCACCAAATGCCCCCTCCACGTTGAACAAGGCTAGACTAGCCAAGTCCACACAGCGACCCCCTCTACTTTCTTATGCTCATAGCGAGCATACTGGGCTTCGACCTCGTTGGAGTGGAAACGAACTGGGTCATGAGCCCTAGGCACCTTGGTACGAGCCATATTATCTGTCAAAATAAAGAAAAACAAATAATAGATCAGTAATGGTGAAAAACCCAAACATTTCGGCATTATAATGGCATAAATTGGTCAAAAGCCTCACTTTTCACCCAAACACTTGGGCAGGAGGACTTACATAGGTTCTAAACCATCCTGCAAGGCTCATACAGTTGGAAATTTAATTTAAAAAGATCGAATTTGAAGAAATTTCAATAAATTTGAAAAATCTCAAAAATTAGGTCAAATATGGAAAATTTCAAGTTTCTCGATAACCAACCGATGAAACTCAAATATTTTTGAGGGCTTTCGTCCATTGGGTGACGAATAGCAAAAGCCCCCAATAAAAATTAAATTTTTACGGTTAGAAAAAGTTTAATTTAAAGAAAACGATGTAAATGGATAAAAACCTAGTTTAGAAAGCTTTAAAAATGTGAAACAGTAGAGAGCATACCTGAAGAGAAGGAGCGGTAGTCACGAACGGAAGATATGATCACCAAACACTAGGGGTCGATACTGTAGCAACTCAGGGAACCAGGTTGAATTGGAAGGAAGGAGAAAGAATGGGAAATGAATCCAAAATCGGGTTTAAAAACCTGATTCTGGATCGTAGGGTCGCACAATTCGACCAAAATATGCAACCCTACGTCAGACCCTACCATCGACCCTAGCTTCTCGATGATTTGACAGAGAACCAGGGGTCGGACCTAGGGGCGGACGATTATCGACCCTACCATCGACCCTAGGCTCTCGGTGATCTGACAGAGAACCATGGGTCGGACCTAGGGTCGGACATATACCGACCCTACCATCAACCCTAGGCTCTCGGTAAGCTGACAGGGTTTCTTAGGGTCGCATACCCTAGGGTCGCATAAGGACCAACCCTACCATCGACCCTACAATGGAAAATACAATATTTTGTCAGAATGATCTGAAAATTTTGAAATTTATATTGATTAGTTGGATTTTTGACTTGAGAACAACTTATATTGATTGCCTCACATGTGCTATGATTGTTTATAGACACTACCACCACCAGAACAGGAAATGGCTGGGCGAAGAATGACCAGACAAAGCCGTAACCTAATTCCACCACTACCACCTGTGGAGGAAGACATCCATGTAAATCCTGAAGCATAGGAGAATCTGAATACGACACCACCAGTAGCTGGTGTCACACCCCAATTCTGAACCAACCAGAATGGTGTGAGTGAACCGTCATTGAACCAACGGTTCACATCAGGATCTCAATAAGACCGTGTCCACTCATACAAACCATCGCACATAACCACAATCAGAATATAATAAATACAACGGAAGTTTTTAAATAAATGAACTGAGTATTCTATTGATAAATTTAAATAAGTATTCAATTATCCAAATTTCAAACGTAATTAAATATCTTTACATCACTTTAATAAAATAATTGAAACAAATAAAATAAAGTCAAAGGTACACGCAGAAAGGGCACTCGCATGAAGCATCATGCTCGTCCTCTCCTGCCTGTACGTCCAGAGCAGCAACTCCTCCATACGCCGGAGCGTTCATATAGTCGTCCACCGTGTAACCTGCATCAACATCTAAAAATAGTATATATACAAAAATAAAGAATTTACCTCAAACAGCATTGAAGAAGATGAGAATGGAAAATCAAGCTCAAGCAGTGACGAAGAAGGTGAAATAAATTTTGAGACAGAGTTTCTAGCAGCTATGAAGGAACTTAACAAGGAATGAAAGAATAATAAGTTTGTCTCAAGAGAACTTAAAAAGCAAAAGCAGAACTGAGAGTTCGAGATGTAGAGTCCAAGAAAATTATTGATAATTTCAAAACTCGGCTTGGACAGGTATCTATAGACCACTCCAGAGTAATGACTGAGAATGCAAGTTTGAAAGCTCAACTTGAAATACAAGCTCCTGCAATGAATAAATTTGAAGAGCTTAAGAAGGAATTTATTCTATTGAAAGCAAAAGTGATCGAGTATGAAAAAAAAGAGCTTGAAAGACAACAAAAGTTGAATCAACCTGATGAGCCAAGTAACACTACAGTGCACCCTAGTAGCAGCGAGTTAGATGGCATTATAAATTCTCAAAGACCTTCTAATGTTAAATTTGGTCTTGGTTTTGATAAGGGAGAGACTTCTAATAGTGCCAACTCAAAGAGGAAAGGTTTCATCTCTTTCGTGAAAGAAAGTGGAAAGGGCAAGGCTCCTATGGTTTATGTTCAAGAAGAAAATTATGTTCCTATTCCACAAACTAATAATGCAAGGCAAGGTAGGAGAGTGGAGCAGAGTAACATCGATGGAAGAAATTATCCCGATGCACCACAGAGACAGATGAGGTACATGGCACCTTCTAGGCCAAAACCTTATTTTCAGGAATATTGTTATAAATGCAATGTCTATGGACACAAGATAGCCACCTACAAATTCAATATAAGAGAAGTTAGATTTGAAAGCAGAAATCAATTTGCTTTCCTTGAAGAAAATTTTGTTGAGTGCTACAATCGTCATAACTATGGGCATATTGCAAGAAAGTGCAGAACCATTTTTTCTTTCACACCACCTCGACAAAGAGTGGTAGGTAGAAAACCTCAAAAAGTGACACAACAAAGGGAGAGTGGCCAAAGAAAAGCTAAGTAGAGAATGAACAAGAAGATTCCACCAGTTCTTAGAAAAATATGGAAAAAGAAAATCATTGTAGATTTTGTAAAAGGACAAAGTAATGATGTTGTATGCTTCGAGACAACTCTCAAGACACAAGATAAGCCGTTTCCTTGGATACTTGACATGGATGTTCTAGTCACATGACAGGTGACAAGAAAATGTTTCAGAAGCTTCAACAGTATGAGGGAGGTACAGTGAAGTTTGGAAACAATGAAGGGGCCAAGGTAACTAGAAAGGGTTCTGTCAGCATCAACAATAGAAAGGTGAAACTCCATGATGTGTTTTATGTGTCAAGACTCAAGCACAACGTTCTCAGCATCAGTCAGATTTGTGACAGAGGGCATGAAGTGGTCTTTAACAATCAAGGATGTGAGATTAGAAAAGTTGGCAGTGGCAAGACTGTGGCTTCAAGACAGAGAACCTCAAGGAAGTTATACACTCTGACAGAGAGTGTCGAAGATTCATGCATGACCATGCTCACCAAGCAGTGAGGTGCTTGGAGTGAGGGGGAGCAGTGTGTGTTTGTTATATCCTTTTACTCTCGATGATAGACTCAAGGGGAGTCCTATGGTAATTATATGTTGACTGGTGTATGCTTATGCTTGTTATCCTTATTCTCCTTATGTTAGACTCAGGGGGAGTCCTGCGATGTTGTTATGTGTTGATATGATGGTCTATTTATTTTGTGGGCCCATATGATTGGAAAGATACGGTGGACACTCCTATGTGGCATGTCCCTTTGTATTTGTTGTCAGAGGGGGAGAAAGATCTCATGTGTAAAATGATTTGCCAACAATTCCAAAGGGAGAGATTGTTGAACTTTATGTTGTCATTGTTGACAACTTGGCAGATGTGACAGATTTGATGAGCATACAGTCATAGAAATGAGGAGAGAGAGTGTCTGTGCAGTGGTAAAGATGGAGCAACTTTGTATGTGTGTTCTACAGTCTTCTACATGTGTTCTAGATGACTTGCAACGAGTTGAATGGTATTCTACACTGAGTTTGATGAGAGAGACTGACTGTGGGCCCCACTGGTAGTGTGACAGTGTTTTCATTGGTCTGGCAGTGTTTCTGAAGTGTTGCGGCATCTTGAAGAATGAAATAAAGAAAGAAGATGTAGAGAGAAAAGGAGGAGAGAGAAAGAAGAGAGAGGATGAGGAGAGAAATTTAATGGGTGGGACCCACTGTGCCAAGGTGGCATGCCACCATGGCAGCCAGCCTGGTCGAGGGCTGTGGCACCATAGGCAGCAGCCACCACGTGGTCGAGGGCTAGCCGTGGCACCACATGGCCAGCCATGGCACCACATGGCCAGCCATGGCATGCCTGGCAGCAGCATGTCCTGCAGCAAAGCCCGCGCACACATGGCCTCTAACCGGACACAACAAAAGCCCGTCACCTGTTTGATATATTTTCTAGAGAGAGAATCGGCCAATTCTAGAGAGAAGTTCTCTCGACTAGATTTTCTCTATACAGGATTTGAATTGATAAAAACTGATTACAAGGGTCATTAAGGAGGTTTTCATGGGCATTTTGGGTAAGGAAATATGGGGAGATCCGAGATCTATGGCCAAAATAGAGCCACATCATGAAGATTCCGATCTAGCGCCTTATAGAAGTGCGGGATTACATGTAATGCGGAGATCGCGCTTTGATCCTATCGCGCGGTCTGCTATTGGGTAGATGCAACTTAAGTTTGTGATTCACGTTATATTGTGGATTTTCAAGATACGGTGTAGCATGCATACCGTGAGGCGCAATGATTGATCTAGATCGAGTGGCTTTGGTTAATGCCGATTGTCGTCGATGCGATTTGTTCAGATCCAGCAGCGCACAACAGATCCCGCCTTTTCTTCTCTGATCTGGAGACCATAATTGAAGATTCTCTGTGTGCCAATGCGATCTCGACAACACATCGGCACGGCGCGGGTGCACGATAATGATAGGAAAGATTCCATTTGGCTTAATCGGCCATTTGAGCTCCAAATCGGTCCGTTCAAGTTGTACTTTCTATATTTTTGGATTCTCTACCTATTGGGCACCCTTGGGAGTCGAAAAAAATAGGAAAAAAAAAATCAAAAAGAGCATTTTGAAGGCAGACAGAAGGATTTCTAGGGTTTTGTGCCCTGTGGGAGTGATCAATCATCGACTACCTCTTCTTTGTACATCAATGGAGTGCTAAATCCCTTTGAGGGTCAGTAGGGATTTTATTTTCACAATCATGGTGATTATGGGTTGTGTGGAAGAGATTGGAAGCCTGTGAATGAGGTGTGCTCCGTGAATCAATCTCTATCATCATTAAAGGCTGTTGGAGAGTACCTGAGGGTAGTGTGAAGCTTCAGAGATATTGTTGGCCTTTCGAAAGCAGTTGTGAGGTTTTTGAATTCCCTATTTATTTGTTGCTTTCAATATATTGTATGCTAGCGTACGTGAAAATTATTGAATACCTAGCTAGTGGGGGAAAATTGTAAGGCATAATTATAAGCCTAAAAAATTGTTATTTGCTTCCCGTGGGTGCGGATTAAGCGTGGTGTATGCAGTGGGTGCTGAACACTGGCTGTTGTAGCCTGAATCATGGTGTTGTTGCGCCCTCTCAGTTTTATGCTGGAAAAACCTAGGGTTAATATCCTTGTCTTGTTAGAGACTAAAAGTTGAGTGTTAAGTAAATACGGAGCCCATTGGGCATTACTCCGTGGACTAGCCATCACACACTGTGTTGGTGAACCACGTAATATCCTTGTGTTGATTGTTTTATCTTTCTGGCATATTTTGGAGTGCGTGAAATGGCTTGTAGGATAGATATGCAAATCTGGTAGACCTGGCCACTGAGTGGTAGCGAGGTAGATTTACATGCGCTTGTGTGTGTGTGAAAAGTTAGGTCTCCATCAGCTCTGGGCAACAGTAAATAATTAAGGAGAATTTTCAGACACTGATTCACCCCCCCTCTCAGTGTCATATTAAGTTCATCAGACACAAGGAAAGAATGTGGGTATTCCAGAGTGTGAGGGGTCTGTAACTAGAAAGTCTCCATGTAATGCTCTTGGTAAGCTTTTGCCGCGTCCTTATTGTATTCTTGTACATATATGTTTTCATTATGTTGTGCTAAATGTTACGTCGAAATCCTGCGTTCAAGGTTTTCATTGCTAACTCAACCTATAAGAGACAAAATAGGGTAGGGGAGGTCGGGCCTATGGCCCCGGGTCCACTCTGATGCGTAAGTCATGGATATGTGAAGAGACAATGGGGTCGGTACCCGAGCCCTCATTTTTATGTGTTTTATGGGGTGAGTGAGGGCTTCTAGATCCTAGGTGTCCGAGCCAAAATCCATATAACATGAGTTTATACTTAAAATTGAAACTTACTATAAAGCTGGATTCCGTTGGCTATTTATAATGAATAGTAACCCTTCATAAAGTTGCTTTTGCCCCTATCTCAGGTTGGAAAAGAAAAAAATGACCTTCAGGTTCATAGTAGGCGTTGACATGGATTAGAGCTCTCCAAGTGTCACCATCTTATTAGTTGATTGGTGAATTTACCTAACAGTTGCCTCCTTGCTCTATTGAATCTGCAAGGTTTAGTAGAGTAAGTAAAATAAAAAAACCATTTTGAACTTAACAGTTGCCTTATTGCTCTATTGAATCTGCAAGGTACTACTGAGCAAATAAAATAAGGAATCTGTACTCTGTAAATCCGATTGCCTCTGAGGGACCTTTTAGGTCTCTCGATTGCGGGTTTTTTTTTTTTTTTTTATATATTGTATGGCTGATCTGATGACATGGCTCTGTCGGTCGTGCTGATCTGCCTAACCAAGATGAAGTTCTCAAGAAAAAGTTGACGGTAGGACCAATCTGATGGCTTGGCGTGGCTAGGCATGCTCAGTTGTTGGACTAAGATGGAGTTCTCAGCCAGATGTGGTCGGCCAAGCCTAGGTGATGACGTGGTGAGGTTGGGCATGCCGAGCTTCTTGGATGAGACGAAATTCTTCGCCAAATGGGGTCAGCCAAGTTGAGGTGATGATGTGGCAATGTTGGGCATGCCAAAATTCTGGGATGACACGAAATTCTTGGCCAAATGGGGTCGGCCAAGCCAAGGTGATGACGTGGTGAGGTTGGGCATGTTGAGCTTCTTGGATGAGATGAATTTTGTACCAAATGGGGCCACCGATGTCACACCCCAATTCTGATCCAACCAGAACGGTGTGAGTGAACCGTCATTGAACCAACGGTTCACACCAGGATCTCGAATAGGCCGTGTCCACCCATACAAACCATTACACATAACCACAATCAGAATATAAATATACAGCGGAAGACTTTAAATAGAATGAACTGAGTATCTATTGATAATTTAAATAAATAACCCATTATCCAAATTCAAACACATAAAATAATATCCATACATCCATTTAATCCAACCGAAAATAAATAAAATCCGATCAAAGGTACATGCAGAAAGGGCACTCGCATGAAGCGTCATGCTCGTCCTCCCCTGCTTGTACATCCAAAGCAGCTACACCTCCATACGCCGGAGCGTTCACGTAGTCGTCAACAGTATAACCTGCATCAATATCTAAAAACAATGTGTACACAAAGGGTGAGCTCACAACACAGTTCAGTAAGACAATCAGACAGTTTCACAATATTATGCATGAGTAACAATCAATTTTATGCTGTGGTCTGGTTTTAAGTTTGCAAATGTGCTATAGAAAGGTTTGGTGGCCCCCGCACCTCTATACACGAGTGTGTGGCACCTCATGGATCACACCCCCATTGGCCCACATGCACCCATCATGGAATAGAGATAGAGCTAAGATACCCACGTATCTCCCCTGATACTCTACCCATACCAGTACCTAAGCCCCTACTGGCCAGGGCTCGCAAACTGGGCTCGCAACTAACCAATCCTATATGTCATCAATGTATGCTCTAACCCAGCACAGCCGTCTACGGCATAGAGATAGAGCTAAGGCATTCCCACACCTCCCCTGATGCCCTATCCGCAACTAACCCATTAGGATAGAAACATAACGCAGGTAGACCCTATCCCAACATAACTCCCTACGGCATAGAGATAGAGCTAAAGCATCGTGGATAAGCCAGCGTCGACTCGGAATCCACAGTACCACATAACAATGGCCGGGACAACATCAATATCGGAGACCACCGTACCACGACCTTCCCCTGATACCCCACCCGTACCAAGCATGTTAAGACAGAATACTACAAAAGGTGCTAGTGTGAAGAGCGATCCTAGGCCCATGCCCCACTCCACACACTAACGAAAACAATCACATGCCTAACAATCACATCCTATCAATGCATGAACAGTAATAATAACTGAAAGTAAAGGATGACATGTGAATATGCACAAACATCACATCATAGATATTCAATGATTAACAACGATTTACTGTCCATTAATTATTAGGTTTAGGTCAGATTCCCTTACCTGACGCTCGTTGGTTAGCTTGCTCCACGTCGCAAGATCCAAACGACAAGTCACAAAGTCCTACAATATTATTAGGGTTTCATTAAAATAACATTCTTAGAGTCTCATGTTGATCGGAAACCAACAGGGTTACAAAATACCCTCACAGAGCTGACCGGTGGCATGTACCGGTCGCAGCTCTGTGGGAAAGACTGGCGACCGGTATGGTCAGCCGGTCCCCACAGATAACCTCCCGAGAGGTAGCGGTCGCAACATACCGGTCGCACTATGTGCAACCGGTATAGTCGACCGGTATGTCTCCGAAAGACCATACATGGGTTTTTCGACTGCCGTCGATCATCCTCCATGGATTTTCAGGGTCTCTCCTATCCATTTTAAGTCTAGGCTTTGAGTTAGAGTTATCCCCAACTCATTCAAGTCTCGTTTCGATGAATATCATCTCGAAACTCGAATCTAGGGTTTGACGGCAACTTAGGGTTTATTGGCCAATTTAGGGTTTTAGATCAATACCTACTTTGCATGGTATTGATCCACCCACACAACTAACATAGGATAAGAAGATTGATTCGAACACTTACCATTGACAGGCGTAGCGTGAGCTCGTCAAACGATAATGGCGGCTCCTTCTTCTTCCTCTTAGCTCTTTCTCCTTTTCCACCTCTTTCTCTTCTCTAGGGTTTGTGAGAGACAATGGAAAGGATTTGAGGAGGCTTAAGGGTGTATTTATAGGCTAGAAATAGGGTTTAGTAACCCTACTAGGATTAGGAAACTTCTAGGATTCGAAATCAGGAAAGCGGGACCCGCAGAGACCAATTTCCAGATTCCCGCACATAGCTGCGCAGGCCATACCGGTCGACCGGTACCATCAACCGGTATACCTAAAATCAGGTATAATTGGTCGACTTCGGTCCGATTTTGTACCTGTTTGTTATCCGCTTGCCCCGTCTGGCCCGGTGATGATCGGAAGACCTGTCATGACACAAAACCAAGGTTTAGACCGGGTTTTCAGAGTGCGGGTCTTACAACCGAAGTCGAGGTGATGAGGTGGCATGGTTGGGCATGCCGAGCTTCTTGGACTAGACGGAATTCTCGGCCAAATGGGGTCGGCCAAGCTGAGGTGATGGTGTGGCGAGGTAGGGCATGCCAAGCTTCTTGGACGAGATGGAGTTTTCCGCCAAATGTGGTCGGCCAAGCTGAGGTGATGACCTGGCGAATTTGGGCATGCCGAGCTTCTTGAACGAGATGGAGTTCTCAGCCAAATGTGATTGGCCAAGCCGAGGTGATGACATGGCGAGGTTGGGCATGCCGAGCTTCTTAGGCAAGACGGAGTTCTAGGCTAAATGGGGTAGACCAAGTTGAGGTGATGACGTGGAGAGGTTGGGCATGCCGAGTTTCTTGGATGAGACAGAGTTCGAGGTTAGGCATGCCACGCTTTTTGGACGAAACTGAGTTCTCATCCAAATGTGGTCTGCCAAGCCGAGGTGATGATGTTTCTTGGTCAATCTCATCGAGCTTCCTGGACGAGATGGACTTCTCGGCCAATCCGATCTATCCTCCTTGGTCAATTATGCTCGGTAGTGCCGAGTTGGATTGGCCAATTGGTCTCATTTATTAACTGAAGTTCAATATACCCTCCTCAGTCAATTGTGCTCAGTAATGCCGAGTTAAGTTGACCAATGGGTCACTTAGTTGACGAAATCTGATCTACCCTCCTTGTCAATTGTTCTCGGTAACGCCCAGCTGCGTTGATCGATGGGTCACTTATGATTTACCTTCCTTGATCAATTGTGCTCGGTAGTGTCAAGCAGGATTGGTCGATGGGTTTCATTTATTTGTTGAAATCTGATTTACTCTCCTCGGTCAATTGTGTGTAGACGCTTCAATTTTGACGAATAATTCTAGCCAACTTTCTAAAACTTGAGGTAAATAAATTATTATCTAAGCATACAGAAGGTGTAAATAAATATTTTTTTATTTTTTTTATGTAATAGCTAATAAGATAAGATAAATTAAAATTAGCAATAAGAGTAGTAAAATAAAATATCTTTTTTATTTTATTTTTGTAATGGTCATAGTAGGATCAACATAACTTGTTTGGATAGTTTAAAATCGATTTGTATGGTTGGAAATGGTAGCATAAAGTAACATGAGATACATTTTTTTATGTTAAAAAAAAAATATTAAAATAATAAAAGTAATAATAGTAATAATAATAATAATAATAATAATAATAATAATAATAATAAATAAAATAAATAAATAAATAATAATAAAGAAAATAAATAAATAAATAGATTATATATATATATGGAAAATTTTCATATACACCCCAATAAGGATTGGAAATATCATCTACCTCCATAAAATTACAAAAACCTCATCTAGTATCCAAAAAGTTTGTTCCGTTAATCAACGAAGTCCACTCCGTTAACAAAATTCCGTTAGTTGCTGACGTCAGTTGCGCTGAACATTTTAACGGACCATACTACCCTTTTAGGTTTGTTAAAAGACTAAAATATCCTTTTATTCATTTATTACCTTACCCCCAAATTTCCATTTCCTTTCATAACAGTGAAATTGAAAGAAAAAAAATCGAAACCACTCTCAAGTCCTCTGTTCACGAATCCTAAGTGGAGTCCAACCCAAAATTAAAGTAATTGGTATCTGCAAGCTATTGAACGAGATCCGCATTCAGAGAGTAGGGCATTTTGAGCTCGAGTAGCAGAACAATGGATACGATTTCGATGAAGAGGAAACCAGGCTTCACTGTCCACATAGCCGGCCGTCTAAAAACCATATCTAGTTGATTTCTGAAACAAATCGACCATCTTCTCTTCTTTAAATTTTGGATTTTGCATCTCTCAACACTCACCCCCTTTATTCAAGATCTCCTCTCTCTCTCTCTCTCTCTCTCTCCTTTAAATTGATATAGCAGTTGCAGATGAGAAAAGAGAAGGAGAAGTGAACCTACCAGTGACTCATTCGAAAACAATCAAAAACTCAAAACGATGGTAGAAACAAATATTGAAATTGCTATCAAAGAAAAAAAATACAAGAAAACATCGATTAAATCCTTAAAACTGAACTCCCTTGGTGTCCCTGGTATTAGGGTTCACTGAAACTAAATACAAAATGGGAATCGTAAATTCCGACAGATAAAAAAACAAGAGTTGCAGCGGTGGTGTGCGGGCGTCGAAATCAGGGATGTCAAAATTTGAGTCTGAACTTGGAGTCAAGCGGAGCAAACCATGAGCGGAGGAAGGGGAAAAGTGAAAGCCGACGACAAGGCAGAGGAGACCAACGTAGAGGGGATTAGGGTTTGGGTGAGAGTGAAACGGAAAGAAACACAGTTCCATTACAAAGGTCAGATTAGTCATTCATTATATTATTTTAAATTTTTAATTTTTAATATGAAGGGTAAAACTATATTTCAATAATTCTGTCAGTTAGTTGGATGTGATTGAGGTTTTTGCAATCTTGTGGGGTTAGATGAGGTTTACAATCCTTAATGGGGTGTATATGAAAATTTTCCTATATATATAAAATTATTTAGATCTGGGAAAAGAAAAATTGGTTAATTAAAGTTTAAAATAAATAAAGTAAAAAAATAAAAAATAAATAAATAATAATTATGATAAGTAAATAAATCAATAATCAAAGATAAAGTCCACGTGGTTCTGAAAATGAAATTCTAAGATCCATGATGAATCAAATGTTAAGATATGTTGAGTGATATAATAAAAGGGTATTTTGGGAAGATCATAGGCAAATGGGTATAAAAAAAGAAACAAAAAGATAAAGTCATTTTTATAACTCCATTTAAGAGGAAACGTAGGGAGCAAGAAAATAGAGAGAGTGAGGAAGAGGGAAAGCCAGAGAGGTGAGGAAGAGAGAGAGGGAAGAAGAAGAGGCACCGGGGGATCTGGAAGTGATCGCTCCTCTCCAACAATCTGAGCTTGCTCCTCTAAACGTTTGTTCACTACCTGTTCTATGGAATTTGTTTCACCGGTGATAAATCTGTCGACATTTGAAATCTAATTTAGATTCTTGAAGTTCTTGAGAGGAAATTTCCGAAATCTGGTTTGATTTTCCGACAGCAACGATGGTCGGCAACAAGTGATCAGATCTGGCGGCATTTTTTTTTTCTAAAACAAACTCAAGAAGTTTTTCATTTGGATGATCTGAAGAACGAAATCAAGAGTAGACGAAGGAAGGCAGAAACAGAAGAAGGTTAGGGTTTCTAGATTCATCTTGTTCTTGTTTTAATTTCTAATCTTTTCCGATATAAGCTTACCTACATCTTCTCCAATTCCGGTCGATCTTGAATTCTAGCGATTGCAATATCTCAATCCTTTTCTGGTTCATTTTTCTAATTTGTTCTGTGGTTAACAATCAGTGATGAACCGAAGTTCATTGATTCAATGTTCAAACTATCCGATTCAATGCTTCTAATTTGTTCTGTGGTTAATGATCAATGGCATCAATTCTTGAATCTATTCATGATCCCGATGGCATTGATTTTGGCTACGATGTTACATCCTTAATCTGTTTGCATCTGTTAATTTTTAATCTGAATTCATGCAATTACCGTTCCGATGAAATTCTTAAATAAAATGCATGTTCCGATGATTTAAATCCTAGTAAATTTTATTCTGATTCTTGATATGAAAAACCATGGCATTCCTCCTATTTCCGATTTGTAATTTTCTCTGTTCCATATCATTCTTTTACAAATTTCCTCCAGCTTTCAAATAAATATATGATCAATAGATATAGCCATCATGAAAACCATTTGAACATTCCAGAATTAAGACATTGCAATGTTGGCACACTTTCAATGAAGTTAATATGATCAGCTTGATGAAACTCTGTTGAGTGAAGTTGGACTTATGTCTAGATATTTGTGAACGTTAATGTTAGAGGACTCTAGATTCGGCCAATAATCAATGTGGTTATATTGAAGGCTTTGATTCTGGAATACCCGTAGAAATAAGAATGGCAGTTTGGAAAATATTATACATGTTCCTGGGGTAGATTGGTCAAGATGGACATTTTCTGAGAGGTTGAATATTGGGAAGCTCATATGAGCGATTTTGGGACTGCTCGCATGCTCGGTATTCAATCCAATATTGAAATCAGCATTGCCACATCATCAGCTCTTGAAGGCACCACTGGATATTTGACACCAGAGGGCATCCATACGTTGTATACTTTAAGGAGGAGAACTAAAATGAGTTGGGTCATATTTTTGGGAAATACCTATAGCTAAGATGGTGCTTGATGGAGAAGGTTCCACATGGGAAAAATGAAAATGATCATTTCGTTCTCTACTCTTTCGTGGAAGACATTGTTTAATCCTCAAGACAATTATGCTCTAACTTCAAGGCGATTTACTTTCAAATTTTCATTCATAATTTCAGCTTGGCAGAGAACGTGTCCCCGAGTACCTACATACTTCACATAGCTTCGGATATGTGGGATCATATTTTCTTTATTTTCGAAGTCCACCTCTACTCACAGGTAGGTAACGCCCCTAATTCTATGTCTTTACTTTATGTGGTATATGAGTTTGGCCATCGTACACCCATAATTATTCGATGCAGGTGGGTAATACGATATGCATAAGGCACTTGCCATCCCCTAGTGTAATAATGGGCGGGATAGACTAGGACGGTCCCTACCCCCTTCAATGTATCCCATAAATGCAAAAGAAAAATATATTAATAGTTTTGATACACAATCCCTACTTATGTATCCCATAGGAATTTGTATAATTTTTTGTAATTATTTTCGTGCAATGTGGACTCATGCGCTTGTGATGCACGAATGAATGTAAATGTGTAAGTGTATGTAAAATAAAGCGAAGCTCAGATGCTATCTTCCAATGTCGAGAGCACACTCTCATATGTTGACAAGTAGAGATCATTTTCATATTCTTTATGCGTAGTTCATTCCGAACTACGTATGGGCTTAATTCTCGGACCTCACCCCGAGATACGTAGGCTGCCCAGGTATCCATCACCCAAGCTCAGTCCAATTGCAATGAGGGTTGCAATAATACCTAATTTGCGTCATAATGTGCCTTGCACTTTGCACAACCTGCTTCTAATTGTATTTTTTCAAATTTTATTTTTTTAGTCATCAAACGTATTTTCAAATTAAATTTCAAAAATCAAATTCAATTCAATTTCAATTCTAATTCAATTTCAATTTCAATTTTAATTTTAATTCTAATTCAATTTCAGTTTCAATTTTAATTTCAACTCTAATTCAATTTCAATTTCAATCTCAATTTCAATTCCAAATTCAATTTCAAATTCAATTTCAATTTCAATTTCAAATCCAATTTTAATTTCAAATTCCATTTCAATTCTCCATTTTCGCATGGAACCTTGGGCAAGCATTCCATCATCGCATGGAAGTCCCTTTCAATCCTGGGCAAGCATTCCATCATCGAATGAAAGTCCCTTTCAACCCTTATTTGTATATAGATGATCTACCAACTTGACTATTGGTTGTAGAAGTCTATTCGATTGCTCTACATAGACGGCCTACCAGTTTGACTAGTCACTGTAGGAGTTTATTCAATATCCTAAACCTATATGACCTATTAGCTTGACTAGTGGCTATATGAATCTATCATTTTACCACCCAAGCGGTTGAACTATGTTGGGTTTGATTCTTGGGCTTATCCTAAGATATGTAGGTAGCTTGAGTGCTTATCATTCGAGTTCAGTCCTAAATTAATTTACTTTAATTTACTTTTCATTTTTCATATTATTTTGAATGTCATTTTAGAATTAATTTCAAGTCATTGCATTCAAACTTTGGACTACGCTTCAATAGCTGAAAATGATTTTATCTGTCAATATGTTGAGAGTTGCGCACTTGCTATTCGAGATTGGCTGATTGGTCCGTCATCCAATCATTTTATCTCTGACCTATATCACATTTTTACTCTTCTTGCTATTTTATTCAATTGTATGGCTTGCTCCTAGATTGAAATATATCTAGAACCTAGGTCTGGTACCTATTAAAATTTGTTTAACCATTGCCTGTAATTTAAATTAGGATAGGAAATGATAGTATATGGAGACTAATCTTCTGATTAGGCAATTTGGGTGCCTAATACCTTCCCAAATTGTAACATGACACTTACCCATTGTTTCTCTAGCTTGACCATAAGCCTTAATCCATTACGTGAGTCATTAATATTTCTCATTTGAGAAATTATATATAGGTCCTATACCTTATCTAGGTGGCGACTCCATTTTCATTTTTTTTATTATATTTCAACCATTACAAAATTTTGTCCTTACATTGTGATCGTTAATGCCGAGCTGGGTTGACCAATGGATCACTTAGATGATTAATTCCGATCTACCTTCCTCAATCAATGGTGTTGGGTAGTGCCGAGCTGGATTGGCCGATAGGTCTCATTTATTTGTTGAAGTCCGATTTACCCTCATCGGTTAATTATGCTCGGTAGTGCCGTGCTAGATTGGCCGATGGGTCGCTTAGTTGATGAAATGTGATATATACAGGGACTTGTTTGGTACTTAGAAATTTTCATTGAGAAAAATATTTAAAAAGTACATTGGTCATGGAACTACTACTGATAAAACCTTCGTTGGTTCTCGGCATTCCAGGTACAAGGGATAGAAGTGTCGTTCATTTCTTCAAGGTGGTAAGAGTCTGGTCGATATGTTCGAACGACTCTATATGGACCCTTTCAGTTAGGCAGTTAGGCACTTAGGCTTGAGCTTGCCTTGGTGGGTGAGCTTGCCTTGGTGGGAGGGATCCGATACTACCGTTTTGTGAAGGACGAGGTCCCTAACTTTGAAAAGGCGCTCCTTCACCCTTTTGTTGTAATGCCTGGTTGTTTGCCGTTAGTATACCGCAATGCAGAGTTGAGCTTGGTCTCTTGTTTCTCCAAGTAGATCGAAATTGGCTCGCAGACTTTCATTGTTTGTTGCGGGATCGTAATGTAGCATGAGGTGTGATGGGATCCGAACCTTTTAGGGAATGGTTGCCTCTGAAAATCGAAGGTTAACATAAATGGGGTCGTTTGGTAGGCCCAGAGAACATGTGGAAACTCGTCCAAACACCGTCCCTATGAGTCATTTAACCGTGTTTCAAGGCCTCGGAGGGGTGTCTTATTGGTGGTCTCAGTCTGGCCGTTGCCCTCGGGATATCCCATCGCTGTTCGCCTGTGGTCAATGTTGTGTTCCTCGTAAAATTCGACGAAGGCCTTGTTGTCAAATTATTTGCTATTGTCTGTGATCAATATTCGGGGAATACCATATCTATAGACCAGCCATTGCTTGAAAATTCACGGATTTTACTTTCAGGTATGCTGGGCACTACCTCTGCTTCTACCCACTTTGTAAAGTAGTCCACCACTATAATAAGCAACTTACGCTGAAGCCGGACAAGTGGAAATGGGCTTATGATGACCATTCATCATTGAGCAAATGGGTAGGGGATGAGAGTGGTTGCAAGGGGGTGGTTGGGAGATGTGGAAGTTGGGCAAACAGTTGACATTTTTCACTTTTTTTTTTTTTTTTTTTTTTTTTTTTGCGTAGTCCAGACAATCCTCCTTCATCTTCGGCCAGTACTAGCCCTGCCTCAATATCTTGTGCACAAGGATGAGAGCCTTTCCTGGTTTGGTTGAAGGATGAAAGAGCATTGAAGGAAAAAAGAGCAGCTCTTGCTGCTGGTCTTCTGATCAAGGTAGGGGCTGATCTTGTTAAGGTTTGATGAATTAAAAAACATAAAAAGGATGTATACCTGTGTGTGATAGAACCTCTATGCTCACCGAACCTCTTTCCCATTGGATTTCCTTGCCTATCTTAATTTCAGTACATCATGTTTTTTTTTTTTTTTTTTATTACCACAATTAATATTATTAACAACGGTTTCTTGTATCCGACGAAATTAATACTATTGACGACAGTTTACATTTATCTTAAAAAAGTATCAATATCCAATGCTTTACACATTTAATGGCCATCATATATAGGCTTATACGTCGGATATTTTCCGTGGATTTAGATGCAATATTAGATTAGTTTTAGCGACGATATATAAAAACGTTGACGGCAAAGGTTCTGGGACCGCTACGGTAAGCACCCAGTTGGATAAACAGAAAGGACGCATTGCCAGAGGCCTAGAAGAAACGCTTATTTGGGCCGGACTGGGATCGTCTGCTGCACTTGTGTGTAGCAGTGTTGATCTTGTTCTTTGGAAGTGTATTGAGACACATGACGGATGCACTTCCAATGGACAAGATCAACACTGCTATACACAAGTGCAGCAGACGATTTTGAGCTAGCTTTTTGCTAAGTGGGTTTGGGGGACAACAGTTTCTCCTTTTCTGATTTCTTCTTGTTGCAGCTAAAATCCACATGCCCGGGTCTTCCACTGGGCCAGACTTGCAGACGAAACAAACAAAGCACAGGTGGGGTCAGGCCTAAAGCCCTATGAACTCTCCGATGCTTAAGTCAGAACTCTATATGCCACAGATGATCAAGGTTAATCCCAACCTTTAGATATTAAAACGGGATGGAAAGATTTTAGTGGATACCAATCTGAGGATGAGGACAAAGCTGTCAGAGCAAGTGGGGGACAAAGAGTATAATGTTGACGTGATTTGACTTCTGGCGGTTAGGGGTATTTATAGCCGTAGTTATGGCTGACGTCATGGGGGATGTAATTCCGTCATTGCCCCTGTGAATCTTGATAATACCCCGTTTTTATCCTTTTTCTTTACTGTTTTGCCTCGTTTGTTGACTAGTCTCCTCTCTATTGTCTATGTGTTGGTTGGCTATTGGTGGGCTTATCTTTTGGGCTATGTTGACTAGTTTCTGCTTTCCTTTATATGTATCGTGTGTTTATTTGAGGGTGTTTATTTGCCCCTAACACTTCTTGATGTTGTAACACGTATTGGAGGTCGTATTCACCACCAGCTTCACCCTAATAATCCGGGTGTGTTCAAATTGATTCTCGTTGGAATCTAATTAACCAAATCATTTTCTGTAGGTTTTTTGTCTTAAGGCAAGAATCCACGCTTGCATGGGTCGATGGTCTTAGCCAAATGACATTTTTACCCCTAAAATAAAATATTACATCAGTTTTTATTTTATTTTTTTTAATTTTAATTTTAATTTTTATTTATTGGTGAAAAACATTACATTAGATCTGTCAAGGATTATTTGAAGTCGGGTTACAATCTCATTTGATACCTTCAGATGAAGGTATCAATAATTAGACAAACGATATCGTAACTATACAGTGATTCATTCAGTCAACGTAGCATCGTTATATAAGAGTTTCAAAAGAAGCTTTTGATCGAACGAAAGACTTCCTGTTTTGCAAGAATTTATCATTTCAGTGTAAACCAAGAAAACTGAACGCTCCATTATAGAAAATTCGAAAAAAAAAAAAAAAAGGTAAACAGGAACTTCAAAGTTGATCTTGGTCCAATGAAACTTGACCCAATAGACATGATACTATCTTGGCACAGCTCTTAACTGAATTTTGTTGAGTCATCAGCTGCACTACCATTGCTGAATCTTTTTAAGCTTCATCAAGCTATACCTGTCAATGGAGGAAAAAAAAAAAGAAATCAGAAAGGCATAGAAGAAGAGCAATTGAAAGAGCAGATAGAAGAAATATAAAAACAGATGATCAGAATGATGGTATTCAGTGTTGCTTTGCATGCAACAATGGCAGAAGATATTGTGTGGGTGAATGGCAGGACAATTCTCCTTTGGCGGAGTAGACGTTCCTCGTCCGCCTGCCAAAGGAAAATCACCCTGTTATTCTTCTCTACCCTCACATTTTTGCCTTGCCTTCTCTATCCATGCTTGACCCACTTTTATACTGCCTGATTCGAACTTTGGTACTGTTGGATATGCCATGGAAAAGTGAACTCTTGAGGTATTATGCCAAGTATAATTCCTCTACAACTTCCTTGATATTTTGCATGCCATCATCATGGTCCCCTTCCTCATACTACTATCCGTTTGAGAACCCCAAAAGCCTTACATCACCTCACCCCTCTTCTTCAATATCCTAGTGAAACGGGGAATTGAGAATTCTATATCTTTCCAACATATTTGTGACAACACGATCCCATTTGAGGTTCGGCCGGGCCAAAACTTGATTTCCATGCAGATTCTTGCTTGGAATATTCCTCAAGGAATTAATAGACATGCTATTCAGTCTTGGGAGCTAGGGTGTCAATTTTTTGCCGCACCATGTCCCTGAATCAATCGATCAATTAAAACCCAGACCGATTTGCACGGTTAACTAAACATGTCGGGCTTAGGCCCGTATCGATTATTAATCAATTATTCACGGTGTAATAGTCCAGCCCGTCAGGTGCCTGACCGCACCAACCGATTATGGACCGACCGATTAAATGACCATTAAACTAAATCCCTAAACCTTAAATTGCTAAATGTCTCTCATTTCTTTCCCTCATTTTCTCTCTTCATTAGGCTATGTTCTTTAAATTAATATCTTAAAATAGGCTATTATGTTGTGAATGTAGTAATAAATAAACCAATTACAACAGAATATGGGTCAAGAGTTGTGCTTTTTTCATTGTAGACCGGTTGGTAGGATTGAGACGATTAGCATAAGACTGAATAGCATGACAGATTATGGACAGGCTGGTTTGCAACATTGAAGCCTCTTAATGGATTGATTAGGCCGATTAACATAAAACCGATTAAGGACCGAGACCGACCGGACTAAATATAAACGTGTTCATGTCTTGCAAATGATGACCGATTAGTTAAACACGCCAGTCACAGTAAAAAGTATTACATTGGTGATGACCAACTAAATCCGGCCGAGATCGACCGATTCTCACCCTTGTTGAGAGCTTCCCACCCACTTGCTTTTTACAAGGAGGATGCCCCCTTGAGGAAGGAGATCGACTGTATGATTGTTTTTCTCTTTTCCAAGGGATTTTATTTATTTATTTATTAGGGGATCCTTTTATGTGTGGGATTTTTTACTTGACACGATCAGGTGTCTAACAATCATTGACACCAGCGGTCTGTGTCAGTTGGATTGATTAGCGCATACCTTCCTCACCCCTTTCAACCGAAATACAAAATATACTTCTGTATATTGTGGTCTCGTGATGGGCCAATGAGTATGCGTAAAAAGGAATTGGTGTTAGTGGCTATCGACATAAGCTGGTGTCAAGAAGAAAGACCGTGTGTGTATTCATTTGGGCTCATTGAAAATAAAATGTTATTCATTAGAAAAAACTATTTAAATGAAACAATCAGATTGAAGCTAAGATGTATTCAACAGCAATCTCGATCTAAATAATGTAACAAGGGTTGTGCCTATATGAAGTAGTTATCAATTTCCTTTAATACACATTCATTGAGTCATCAAGGAAACCTCAATATATGGAGATGCAGTTTAATTATTTAATATTTTATTTTGAAACAAACGCAAATGTAATGGAAAAAATTATGGTTCCAACTTGTTACGGTAGTGATTAAAAACACATCCAAAAGACATGTTTACTACTGGTGTAGGTGACATTGTAATTGTAATTTTTCTTGCAAATTAAGGCTCTCTTTGTATGGTTTATGTTTATTTTGTCTATTTTTTTATAATAAATTATTTATGAATCATAAATAATAACCATATAATACCATTAGAAAAAAAAAGATTATCAAAATAATGATAAACACCTTCTAACTTATATATAGATTTTAGATTATATTGATTTATTTTAAATATAAATAAATTCTATAAATTATACCAAACAACATATATATTATAATAATATTATATAATTAATTATATAAAACATACGAAAGTGAACCTAAACTATATCACTAAATAACAATGTATCTAATTAACTTTAAGATTTTCTTTTTGTTTTTCTTCTCATTTTTACTGGATAAATACCAAAAATTGATTTGACGCGGTTTTGTGTGAAGCTGACTTCCTTCAATGCCTCTCAGAATCTTAAATCGGTAAAAAGACAACTTCGTGACTGCTAAGAGGGCAAATTGTATGGAAAAACGACATGGAATTCCATCAAGCATATGTATATAATTCATCCATGCATGTGTGATGGTATGGTATATGTTTGTAGGGCATATGATGATGACATACACATAAATACACTTAGATATAAGAACATCAATTGTACGACTGGCGCTAAAATAGAATGCGATCTCGAGCTTCCACATAAACGAATCACCTTTTTCCAATTTCATGACAGCCACAACTGACACCGTTGAAAGATTACAAGAGATAAGGTGGATGCCATAAGAGAGAACATTCTCCCGGATATTCACTCTTTTTCTCTAAGCTTTTTTTTTTTGGACAATATTTTATTTTAAAATTTTAAGTATAATATTTTATATATAAAAAAGATTTCAATGTTGATTTCTAGGGGGTTAAAGAAAAATGAAGTTCATTTTCTATCTCTTTATGTGTCACTATATTTTACCTCTTGAAAATAAATATTGATTTTTTTTTTACATATAAAATGTTTCATGTAAAATTTTATCGTAAAACTTTACATCAAAACAAAAGGAACCTAAAAGTAAACAAAATTTTCATTAAAAAAAATCTGTACATTAAAATTAAAAAAAAAAAAAAAAAAACACCTCACCATCGGTATTACCATCAGCAAGGAAGGATCTTTAAAAATCAAAGAAAGCTGCGAGGATGACAAAGAAACCCAATAATATTAGAAAACTAGGAACGAGCCACAGATCGAGACAACCCATCTATGACAATGTTCACCTTCTGGTAACAATGAATGATACACCACTCAATATGCCTAGGAAAGGAGAAATACACAACCATGGAATGGAAGATCATAGCAACCCATCAATTACTGCAGATAAATTAGTTTGCATCCATAAATGAGAGGAGTCTAGCTCCATCACATGCTAGATTCCAATCATCATTGTTGAAAATTCAGCAATTACTTGCCATAGTCAAGGGTAGTAATTGTTGCACTTGGAGGTTATTCCAAGCTTGGTTATGTTAATAGTCAAATCAAGGCTCCCACCTCTACAGATAACAAATTCACTGTTTAGGAAGTCAATGACAATATGGTCATGTCTTGGCTTTTTAACTCTATGAGACCACAAATATATGAAATATTTGTTTATTTAGAGACGTCTAAGATCCTTTGGGATTTCTTAAGGGATATGTATGACCAAGTTGATAACTTCTCTCAAATATTTAAGTTGCACCAGGAGATTGCTCATGCTAAACAAACTCTCAGTCAGCCCTTTACAGAACATCTCGGTACCTTAAAGAAAAAGTGGGATGAGTTATGTCAATACCGTCATCCTGCTCAATCTACTGATGCTTACACTCAACGTGAAGAGTGGGATCACATTTTTCAATTATTGGTAAGTATTTGCCCTGAATATGAAGATCTTAAGTGTCAGATTCTTATGAGTGCTACTCTTCCCTCATTTACCAATGTTTGTGTGACTATTCAACAAGAGATAACTCGTCGTTACACAATGAGTCCAAACCTGTAATGGTGAATCCATTGAAAATTCTGATTACTCGATCAATGATCATATTGCTTTTGAGAGAAACACCCGTGGTACAGGTCGATCTTCCCCTCGAGGAAGAGGAAAAGGACATAGTTCTCGTGCACCTTTTTATTGTGATCACTATAATCAGGATGGTCATACCAAGGACCGATGTTGGTCTTTATATCTTCACTTATCCTCCCAAGGATAAAGGATCAGACACACCTATTGCTGCTCAAGCTAGTTCATCCACACCATAATTCTCGATTAGACAACTTGCTGCCCAACTCCATCAGCTTATTTAGCCTCATGGCACTCCCACCTCCACCCCAGATTTTGCGACTTCCGCATCTAGTAATGCCTCTATTGCTTTATCAGTTTCTGCTAAAGGTTCTTTTATCATAGATTCGGATGCTACTGATCATATGTGTTGCTCATCGCATTTTTTATCTGATATTTGTCATGACAATGGTCACCGGCGTTTTATTAAGGCGGCTAATGGTGCGAAGGTTCTTATTGAAAGGATTGGCAATATCAGCCTCTTTTCAACTATAATTGATGTTTTATTTGTGCCTTCTCTATCTTCTTATCACTGCAACAATTCCTATTTTTAGCTACGAGTTTTAGCTACGGTAATATATTAGCCGTAGCCTAAAATAATTTATAGCTATGAACAATTGTCTACCGTAGCTAAAAATATATTATTACCTACAGAATTATTATTACAGTAGCTATAAATATTATTACCCACCGCATTGTTATTCCCGTAGCTATAAATATATTATTACCCACGGCATTGTTATTCCCGTAGCTATAAATATATTATTACCCACAATATTGTTATTCCCGTAGCTATAAATATATTATTACCCACGGCATTATCATTCCCGTAGCTATAAATATATTATTAATTATGGTATTATTATTACCGTAGCTATAAATATTATTACCCATGGTATCATAATTCCCGTAGCTATAAATATATTACTACCCACAGTAATACACCCCGCTACCAAGGTCTCTTTCTCAAACCAAGATCTTTTGTAGTGATTACCGGCGACAATCAAGATCCGAGGCACTCAAAGTGCATCGGGATGTGTGATGATGCACTTTGAGCGACCAAGATCCTCACTGTCAATTAGCAATCACTATACATGAGGATATTTTTTCCCTATCTCCCTTTGCAACTCCGATGAATTATTTGCAGCTTTTATTGCACATGGCCTTAGGCTAGCTAATTGGTCAACATCGTGTGGTTGTGATTCTTGATTAGAAATTGGAACCTCTCGAATCCACTTCGCGATTTAAAAAAATGATTTTGACATACTTCGTTATGTTCGGATGCCAAGAATTGGAAAAAAAAAATTTAAGATAAAGACACATTCATTGTTTATATATATATATATATATATATATATATATATATATATATATATATATATATATATATATATATATATATATATATATATATATATTTGGCGTCCAAACATTACCGATTTAGTTTTAATGGTCATTAATCCGTTGGTGGTCTTGGTTTTTTAGTCCATAACCAGTTGGCATTCGTCCGACCGATGACTGCCCCCCTTAAATTGCAAACAACCGATGTCCAACATAAGGGTTGTGTTGGGTTGGTGTCTTGTATTCTGTAGGTCCACACAATTATAAGGGTAGTATTTGTATTAGAGTATGAGTCTATTACATGTATGGGATTAAACTTATAATTGTGGTGGAATTAAGATTTCTAGGTTTCTCTATAAATTGTCTCTGTGTGGGAAAACCTAGATAAGGCTACAAGGGCTGTAGAGGATTCTCCTCTGACAGTGGAGAGCTGGAACGCTGTAAGGCTGACAGATGAGATAGGCCTGTCAGGTAGAGAATTTTGTAGACTGTTCTTGGGAATAGAAGAAAGAGATTTGTAGACTGTTCTTGGGAATAGAAGAAAGTCGATCTTTTCTCTGGTGGACGTAGGCATCCCACGATGGGGTGCTGAACCACATTAATTCATCGTGTGCTTCTTGTTTGTTTGCGTTCTTTCGATCCTAACAAGTGGTATCAGAGCTAGGGTTCTTTGAAGAACGAAGGAGGTACGCAGTATGAAGAAGAAGAAGAAGAAGAAAAAAAGACTGAATCCGTGAGAAGGGTTTCCACGGGAAACCCTAGTACAATGATGCTTAGGGTTTGTGGATAAAGGTCCAAACCTTTGTGTGTTTTAAGCCCATTCCTTTTTTCCTTGTATTTAATCTTTTAAATAGCACAAAAACGGATTAGGGTTAGGGTTTAGCATCATAAGAAGAAGAGAAAGAGAGTAGCAGTTTTTCTGGGCGTAGGTGATTTGCACAGCCGTGATCAAGCAGACGATCGGGAGGTCATCTGTGGTTCGATTGGGCTGATTTTTGGACAGCAGGTAGAGAATACATAGTTCGTCAATCTGTACGGTCAGAGTTTTTATTGGAGTTTTCTATGTTAAAATATTCGCTCCGTACAGCAGCCTCTGTTTCTTTGGGTGAAATTTCTGCATCTCTTTGTTTCTTCAAATAGTAGTTTCGTGCCGACAAGAAGAGATGGAGGGGAATCTCAGGTTAGGAAGATGATTCTTCCTATCATCGCATGTGCAGGGATCATGGAGTCGAGACTTGTAGAGTTTGACTCAGGTGTGGCAGCGATGGTTTTCAATGGCTTGGCGGATCTGGTCGGATCGAGTGTCGGGATTGATTCCCGGTATGATGCACATAATGGCCAATTTATGTTGCATCGTGGGGTCAAGGAGTATTGACGGGTTGGGACAAGAAGTCGGATCTCTAGGTCTGCATTGGAGGTGCAGATGTGAGAGACTTGGGTTCCATGTACAATTAGAGTTGCAGAGGGCTGGGATGAGGAGTCGGTTCTCAAGGTCTGTATTGGAGGTGCAGTGGTGAGAGACTCGGGTTCCAGGTGCAACTGGAGTTGCAGGAGGACTGTGTGTGACGGTGATCTCTCTGGTGATGCTGTAGCAGTGGGAGAGATGGAGACACATCACATCGTGTGGCGGTGAGCTGTACGGGACATTCAGATGGGGTGTGAGCTATGTTGGTTTGGGTGTAGCGGTTTGGCAGAGACGGGTTTACAGAATCAACATCAACGGGTTTTGCTCAAGGTGGTTTGCAGAATTCAAGCTAGGTGGAGATTTGTTGGGTTGGTGTCTTGTATTCTGTAGGGTCCACACAATTATAAGGGTAGTATTTGTATTAGGGTATGAGTCTATTACATGTATGGGGTTAAACTTATAATTGTGGTGGGATTAGGATTTCTAGGTTTCTCTATAAATTGTCTCTGTGTGGAAAAACCTAGGTAAGGCTACAAGGGCTGTATAGGATTCTCCTCTGACAGTGGAGAGCTGGAACGTTGTAAGGCTGACAGATGAGATAGGCCTGTCAGGTAGAGAATTTTGTAGACTGTTCTTGGGAATAGAAGAAAGATTTGTATACTGTTCTTGGGAATAGAAGAAAGTTGATCTTTTCTCTAGTGGACGTAGGCATCCCACGATGGGGTGCTGAACCACATTAATTCTTCGTGTGCTTCTTGTTTGTTTGCGTTCTTTCGATCCTAACAGGTTGAACCTGACAAAAATGTTTGTAGCACAATGTTCCCCTATGTGCAATTAACCAACCGAAGGAAAAAAAGATTGTGAGGGGAGAGTGTTTGTATGTCGATGATAAATTTATAGCAACGGAAATTATAATATTGTGGTTAATAATATATTTATAGCTACAAGGGTTATCCTTCCCCCTAAAAACATTTATACCCACTGCAAATAAGATATCGTAGCTAAAAATGGGAATGAGCCACGGTATTCTAATACTGCTGTGGTGGAAAGTATTCTTTGGCACTGAAATTTTATTTTCACTCTTCGCAGGTTTCATTCCTTGTTGGCAGGATTGCATATAGCACTCTTCTTTTCCTCTTCTTTCTGCGTAATCGTAACCGTTACCGCAACCGCATATCTCTTCCTCTCTGATTCTTTCCATGAGAAGAAACTCCAAAGAACTCCACCGCTTGTGTCTCTCTGATTCCCACCATTACAAGATTCTCCTACGAACTCCACCGTAGGTGTTTTCCTCTCTGATTCCCACCAATAGAAGAAGCTCCGACAAACTCCAGGTACGATTCCTTTTCTCTCTGATTCTCATTATGTTTTAAAGCAGTTCTTGGAACTTCATCGAATGCCAACACAGATGGTCCCTGTTTTTCTAAATATCAGATCCTTTTTGAACCCCAATGCTGGCTTAGCATGCATTCTGGTACCTAAGGGTTTAGGGATTTCCTTTTTACTCGAGGTCTAAGTAGAGTTTTAAATAGATTGAATAGGGATTAGATGTGGCTAGATAATTTGGGGCTTTGTAGATTCTACTTAATTTTTGCACTTGGGGCTTTTTTGCATCTACTTAATTTTTGCATTTGGGGCTTTTTTGCATTTGTTGTTTCGTTCTCTATCTTACTTTCTTAACATAAGAAACCTCAAGATATCTTGTGGTAGCTATTCCCATTTGTACTAATGTTTATTTATTAGATCTTATACTACTTAATATGTTTCATTTTCTTCCTCCTAAAACTATTACAACCCAAGTCCTTTTCATTTACAATTTCATGTCTGCCCCTCTATGATGGATTCACTATGATGGTAGCATATGGGTTTCATGTGCTCTTGCTTTAGCACTCTGGAGGGTTCTCTCGAGTCTATGGATAATCAGTGCATTTATATCTTATCTAATAAACCCTAAGTTCAATTTCTATATATAATAAATCCATAAAAAGCCATCCCCTTTTCAAATCATTTTAGTTGTTCAAATTTGTATAATCAACACAAAACCCCTAAAAATAACAATCAAAGTGTAAAGTACCCATGAAAGCTCCAAATCCTACTCATTCTCATAATTTTGGGGTTGTTATACCATATATTGAAAAAAACAAATAATATTAAAGGCATTAATGACAGATGTATTAGATTTCGTATGTTCTAAGAGAAAAAAAATGTTGTAATAAGGAGGTATTGGATATGATTTGTCTTTGGAGGGTTTAGTAGATACCAAAATTAATGGACTTTTTTAGGATAAAACATTTTTGAATTACAATAGTGTATTTTCTGACATCCACATCACATTCAAAAATGCAGTATTCTAGATGTTTAAAGCAAAGGTACAACAAAAGTTTTATATTCAGAAGTTCTGGGGTCAGTTGTGAGAATATTAAACTTTTGTAGCTCCTCCTTCCTCCCTCCTTCCCCCCAACCAAAACAAAACCCCTACTTCCAATAACATATAATCCTGCTGAAGGACCATCTGAACCACAGGTTCAATAAAATCTAACAAACAGCACAGTGAAGTAAAACATGTCCATGTAGAGAATCAGAGAAGTATCTTCCAACTCATTGGGTAACATTCTTAGTCGCTTATGCTTCTATTATATATCCTTCCAATAAAAATTATACTTCCCTCAGAACTATACTCTGACTATGCACTTAGATGGTTTCGAAGTGAGCTGTAATGAAAGTCAAGTTCTTTCAACACAACCAGACTTTGTAGAATTAGATTGAGTAAAAGTAGCCCACTTACCTCTGAGGAAGTATGTTTGGGTCCTCGGGCAGCATCATATGTTGATTCTCATTATTATGAAGCCATGATATTGGTTGTGCTTGTTGCTCACTTCCCAATCCCAGGGGAAAATATAGTTCATTCTGGAACTGAAAAATCAGATGTGTCATGTAAGAACTTTCACATGGCTACACTGGAAAAACAATCAAAAGATAACAGTAGATCAATTAATCACCTGACTGGCACATTCTAATGTCAGCTTTCTAAAAATTTCCTGCAACGAAATGTAGAATGACAAAATATTTACAACTCTTAGATCGGATCAATTCAGGCTAGGACACCTTTGGGTGGCCTTCTGAACTGGAAGATTCTTGTTTGCCATCTGTGTCTATGGGACAGATAAGTCAATAGAGGGATTAGACATGTCAATGCCCTGACTTAAGCATAACATTAGTAAATCCACTTACCCCGATAGAACTAGTAAATATCAATGTCACTCATTACCATATAGAGAAATAATATGGATGTTATCATTCAAGAAAACATCCTAAGATATGCTTGTAATGTATTAGATTTAAAAATATGGGATGTACTTGTAAGAGTTAGAGTGCTCTTGCTTTAGCACTCTGGAGGGTTCTCTCGAGTCCATGGATAATCAATGCATTTATAACATCATCAATCTACGAGTCATTTATCTGCACCATCTGTATGGTTTGGTGTAATATATGGTTGAAATTCTTGTAGGTTTTGTGCAAGAATAGCTTAAAGAGAACTCAATTCCTAGCTTATTTTGTAGCTTCTTCTTGTTTATCAATATCACCTTTTTACATTGTAGTGTTTTAGAAATCTGTTCTCTTGGCTTACAATGGAAAATAACAATTCAAGTTGCTCTGTTATGCTTAAAAACCTGTATAGTGTTTTATTTGTAGCATATACGTGTGAAAGCTATGTCTAGGAATTGGATTGGATTTTAAAGGGATCCATTATTTAGGGTGTCTTCACAATACAAACTAGAGGTCAACAAATTCATTGAATATGCATTTTCTAATTCATCATGCAGAGGGGATTGGATCCTATGCCCATGTGTAAAATGCATAAATCAACTATGGAGGACTGCAGATGAAGTCTTAGAACATCTGATATGTGATGGTTTTCAATGGAATTATACAAAATGGATTTTCCATGGAGAAGGCTCATCTTCATGTACACTTCCTCGGATGACATTGTGGAGAGAACTGAAAGTGAAACATATGATGTTACACGCATCATGTTAAATGAGATGCGAAAAAGTAATATAAATGAAGAAGTTGAAGATGTGGTTACAAATGACCATATAGGAGGAGTGAATATAGAGGTAGATAAATTTGATCGACTGTTGGAAGACTCAAATAAGGAGTTGTATCCAGGAAGTGTGAAGTTTACTAAGCTGTCTTTAATTCTTCGACTTTATCATATAAAGTCCCTCTGCAATTGGACATATAAATCGTTCTCAATGTTGCTAGAGGTATTGCGAGAGGCCTTTCCCGAGCCGAATACGGTGCCAAAAAGTTTATATGAAACAAAGAAGATTATCAAGGACTTGGGGCTCAACTACAACAAGATTGATGCGTGCCCAAATGATTTTATGTTGTATTGGAAGGAAGAAGAGAACGCAACGGCTTGTAAAGAATGTGGCGAATCTAGATATACAACAGGAGACAAGAAAATCTCAGCCAAAACATTGCGTCATTTCCCTTTGATCCCAAGGTTGCAAAGGTTATACATGTCATCAAAAACCTCATTAAGCATGACATGGCACCATGAGAACCATACAGAAGACCAAAGGTTACGACACCCAGCTGACGGAAAAGCTTGGAAGGAGTTTGACAAGCTTTATCCATCTTTTGGTAATGAACCTCGTAATATCAGACTTGGTTTAGCATCTGACGGATTCAACCCGTTCAAGTCGAAGAGTAGTAAATATAGTACATGGCCAGTTGTGGTAATGCCTTACAATTTGCCGCCATGGATGTGCATGAAGCTGGATTTCATCATCCTTACTTTGCTTATTCCTGGACCACGACAACCTGGGAATGATATAAATATATATTTACAATCATTGATAGAAGAGTTGAAAGAATTATAGTACACTGCATTATGACTTACGATGGTTATAGGAAGGAAAAATTTAAGCTACATGCATATCTGTTGTGGATTATTAATGATTTTCCAGCATACGCAGCTCTCTCGAGGTGGAGTACCAAAGGTGCTTTAGCTTGTCCATGTTGCGCCCAAGATATTGATTCTTGCCGGCTGAAATATGGAAGGAAGAGCATTTATTTGGGCCATCGTCGGTTCCTTCCACAAGATCATAGATTTCGACAAGATAAAAGAAATTTTGATGGCCATGAGGAACATAGACCTCAGCCTAAGCCATTATCAGGTTTCGACATATTGGAACAGCTGCAAGGTGTTAAATTTCTTTCATTTGGGAAAGGTAAAGTTGACAACAGTGGGAAGAAGAGGCCCCGAGGCGGTTAAAAGATACACAACTCCCATTTAACTGGAAGAAGAAGAGCATATTCTTTGATTTTCCATATTGGAGATCTAATTTAATCCGTCACAACTTAGATGTAATGCACATTGAGAAAAACGTATGTAACAGTGTCATTGGAACATTGTTGGGTATAAAAGACAAGACAAAGGATAATGTGAACTCACGTTTAGATATGAGAGAAATGGATATTCTATTTGATTTTCATCCAAAGTTCATTGACGGGAAAAAGAAATTGTTCATACCTCCAGCATGTTACACAATGTCTAACGCTGACAAAGAATTGTTTTGCACAACTTTACAGGGGGTGAAGGTGCTGGATGGGCTCAGCAATAATATATCGATGTATGTCCATCAACGAGAAATATCAAAAATGAAGAGTCATGACTACCATATTTTCATGCAACAACTTCTTCCAGTTGCAGTGCTTAGCATTTTGCCTAAAAATGTTATCATTATGTTGACAGAATTATGTTCATTTTATCGGGACTTATGTAGCAAAGTTAGTAAGGCGGATGACTACAAAAGGTTTGGTGTGTCACACCCCAATTCCGGATGAACCAGAAGTGTGAGTGAACCGGCCTTAAACCACGGTTCACACCAGGATCTCAATAGACCGTGTTAACCAATCATTCCCAAGCAATCTAACTCAATCAGAGATTAATACATAGCAGTGGAATAAAATAAATGAACTGAGATCTATGTGTTAATTTAAAATAATTAATCAACTTATTCCATCATCCACAAAATTTAAATACTAATTATTACAAAGTTTTAGCAGAAAAATAAACCCATCACTGAGAGAAAACACAGACCGAGCACTCGCATGACGCATCATGCTCGTCCTCTACAGTTTGTGTTTCCAAAGCCGCCAACGTACTATATGCTAGAGCAGACATGAAGTCTTCCACAGAGTAACCTGCATCAAGATCTGAAAAAGAAAAGGATATATCCGAGTGAACTCACAACATAGCTCAGTAAGTACAAGACCAATGCAACAATACAATATGCATGGGATAACATTACAATTTGGGTCAGGTATAACTTGCAAATATGCTATGGTAAGGTTTGGCGGCCACCGCACCTCCATGCACGAGAGTGTGATCACACCCAACAGTCAGACACCTACCACACTACTGTTGTTGCCCCACATCACTCACTCCGGTATGGAGATAGGGCTCGAGTCTGGCGGGTAGGAAGAACTACAATCCCACGTCCTCCCCCTGATACGTCATACCGTACCAATACCTAAACCCCTATTGGCAAGGGCTTGCAAGTGGGTTCCGTTTCTAACCAGTCCTAAATATCAATACAGTATCAATGGCCCTACCCCAGCACGGCTCCCTGCGACATAGAGATAGGGCTCGAGTCTGGCGGGCAGGAAGAATCACAATCCCACGTCCTCCCCCTGATACCCTATTCGCACCAAGTCTGCTAAAGTAAAATGCTATATGACCCTACCCCAGCATAACTCCCTACGACATAAAGATAGGGCTCGAGTCTGGTGGGTAGGAAGAACCACAATCCCACGTCCTCCCCCTGATACCCTATTCGCACTGAGTTTGTTAAGGTATAAGGCGATACGAGAAAAATGTTAGCTATGGATATATTCAGGGCACACTCCCTTCACATTCCACACACTAACTAAAACATACACATGCCTAACATCCAACAATCCTAGCATATGAAATGCATGAATAGATAGTAATGACATAAATAATTACATGGCATGTGAGATGCACAGACATCAAGCAAACATTTAAAAACATAAACTTATTCACAAAGGCTTACTATTCCTTATTTAATTAAAGTTTGGGGTCTTGTCCCTTACCTGACGCGTGATATCGATCCCGTTCTGCGTCACAGGGTTCACTCACGCTATCTACAGGTCCTACATAATCACATTTATATGTTAGAACTCATTCATTAAGGTTACAGAGGTCAGAACCAGGTTTGGCCAAGCAAACCAAGCTCGAGAGGCATACGGGTCGCAGGTACCGATTACAATATTGTGCAACCGGTATGTGCGACTGGTATATACCGGTTGCACTTACCGGTCTCACTCAGATCTCACTGAGTGAAACCGGTATGTGCCTACGGTATATACCGCAGGCCCATACTGCTGGACCTTGCGTCCATCTGGTATACCCTGCGGTTTGGATCCGAGAGCAAGGTCTCGGATCTCCCTTCCTTGTTGGCATCGGTTAAGTTTTCTAGGATTTCTCCTAACCCAATCTAAGGTTCAAGCCTTTTAATGGCCTTCTGATGTCAGCTAGAACGCCGTATCAAACCTAGGTTAGATCCGAATGAGGAAAACAATGGAAATTATAGGCTTTTTGGATCGCTGCGCCGCTTCGCGGCTCCGATCCGACATTTTAAAATTACTAAGAGGATAGAGCACTTACCAGCGGTGTCTGTCGGTTGGTGGCGTGCTCTTCCTTCCTGGGCGGCTTCCACCTCCTTGCTCCTTCTCAGCTCTTTTTCAGACGGCTAGGGTTTTTGAGAAGGAGCAATGGAGTGTCTCCTTCTCTATTAGTAGAGGGAGGCCGTCCATGGAAAGCCTTTCCCTCAGTTGGAAACTTTCCAAGTTTCCATTCTGAGAGAAAGGCCCGCTGGAGTCCGTCTCCAGCCGAAATCAAGCATACCGGTTGCACATACCGGTTGGAGTGCCCACAACCGGTATAGTCCAACCGGTATACCATACCGGTTGCACATAACCGGTTGGAGTGCCCGCAACCGGTATAGTCCAACCGGTATACCATACCGGTTGCACATACCGGTTGCACTGACCGCAACCGGTATAGTCAAACCGGAATGAGGCTTAGGCATTTTTTACAGTTTTTCTTACCCGAAATTTAAGTGGCTCGTCACCCGACTTCGGCCTCCGGTCCGGTTATGATTGGGAGACCTGTCATCATATATAACCATGGATTAGACCCGGTTTTAGAACACGATTCTTACATGGTGAAACTGTTGCCTTTATTGGGAATAGTCTCACATTGCTAATGAAATTGGAATCCTATGGTCTTATATATGGAGAGTCCCTCCACTTACTAGTTCGAACTTTTGAGTTGGAAACTTGACATGGTATCAGAACTCCAGGTTCCCTTTCATAATAACCCTAAAAAAAAAAATTGGTCACCCAAAGAGGGACGATCACCCAAAAGAGGGACTATATGTCATCCAAAGAGGGACTATATGTCACCCAAAGAGGGACCAGTCACCTGAAAAGTGTCATGTATTGCCACATATACTACCACATATACACCACCTAACGGTGGGGTTACATGTGAGGAGGAGTATTGGGAATAGTCCCACATTGCTAATGAAATTGGAATCATGTGGTCTTATATATGGAGAGTCCCCCCACTTACTAGTTCGAACTTTTGAGTTGGAAACTTGACAGCCTTAACAGCCAAACAATTAAAGACTTTTCGGAGGAAAGCCTCTGATCCTTGTTATGAGAGCAGGCGCTCTAAAACCTTCTTTTTCGAGCTGGCATACGACCACCCCTGTCGTTTTCTACACTTGGTTGGTGTTCCATTCTGTTATTTGAGATTATGCTGCGTTTTTCTCCACGCGCCATTTGGAATGGCGTCAAACTTACCACTTTGGCCAAGTATCCTACAAAGAGACTCCCGACTTTGCAAGTTGGAAAGGCTTTTCCCACCTTCATTCTTTGATGTTATGGTGCACTTGAATATTCATCTAGCTCACGAAGCTAGCTTGGCTGGTCCAGTAGAATACCGATGGATGTACCCAATTGAAAGGTTAGTGTGAAAATTTTGCTTTTATTAAATAATACAGCTATGCTACTAATATGTTGAATGGAGATTAATCATATAATTGGTTTAGGTTCCTTAAGCGACTTAAGGACTATGTGCACAACCTTAGTCGCCCAAAGGGATCAATCATGGAAGGATACATTGCGGATGAGTGTTTGACCTTCTACTCCAGATACTTTGAAGGTGTAAAAACGAGGTCAAATAGGCGGATTAGAAATGTTGGGTCAATGGAGAAGGAAGATCCATTATTTATATTGTCAATAGCGGGTAGACCAGTAGGGAAGTTCAAAATGATACAACTAGGCTTTGATGAAAGGGAGCAGGCACATCGATACATCTTGAACAACTATGATGGAGTAAACGAATATCGAGAGTAAGTATTGCTTATAAATGATGGTATCACAAAATATTTTTATTTGATCAAATTTTACAAGTTATATGTTTCTCAAATAGTATTAGTACATAAATGAACATTCACATACTTTATAGGGTACACAAAAAACAAATCAGCAAGAAGTTGGGTAGTAAATCTCGCCCACATTTAGTTTCAGAAAAACATTCTAAGGACTTTCCGCCATGGTTCAATGAGCATGTAAGTGTAACACTTACAATCACAGTGAGTTTTGTTCTTAAGGATTTTATCTAATTGGAATCATGTAAATTTTGTACCATCATATTTTGAATCTACGCATGAAAAATGTCGAGGTGCCTCATCATATCAAATGGCTTGCTCGTGGACTTAACGTCTATGCGAGAAGTTATAATGAATACATCATTAATGGTATAAAGTTTCATACAAAGGCATATGAGAATAATAGAAAAACACAGAATTGTGGGGTCCTGGTATCGGCATTGACAAAAAGCTATGCTAGTCGAAAAGACAAAAATCCTATCAGGGGGAATGTTTAGTATTATGGTGCTCTGAAAAAAAAATCATTGAATTGGAATACTCAGAGGATATCAGGGTAATGTTATTTCAATGTGATTGGACTGACACCACGAAAGGAGTAGATACAGATGACCTGGGATTCGTACTTGTCAATTTTAACCGTTTAATGTACAGTGGTCGATGACAACTTGACGAGCCATTTGTATTACCGTCACAAGTAGAGCAAGTGTTTTACATTGCAGATCCCTATAAGCCTGATTGGCAAGTTGCCAAGGAGTAGGGATATTTTTGACATGGGAGGAGAGGATCATGGTGATTCAAGCCAGGCATATACACAGGATACATTACAATATTATAGGCAGAATATAGAATGTAAAGAGGGTGATAGTGATGCTAATCTCAATTGGGGAAGAACTGATGTGGAAGGTATTATAATTGACACCCCCATTGAATTGAACAATCCATTGGACAGTTTAGATGACAATATATCGGATTGATTGATCATTAAAATCAAGTAAGTCCCTTATTCTTTTATATTTGCCTAAAAAATTACTGACTTACATACAATGTACTCTTTTTTATTTCATTCATTATGGATTAATTGTGGTTGTTTAGATTATGTGCTTTGAGTAGTAAAATTAATATTATTTAATATATGATTTAATTTTATTGAAAACAGAACTGAGTACAATGAGTACTAGTGGGGAAAGTGAAGATACGAGCACATGCACCTCTTTGGGTGAGTTAATTAGAGTTCTACTATTTAAAGATGTAAAAAAATGATTGTTTTATGAAATATATTATTTATCTTATGTTTGATTTTTTATAGCACATAGCGGTAGGGGGAAAAGGGGACCAACAATATTGGCCCATAACATTTGAATGATGTTAGAAGAAAATAAAATTCCCATCATGTTAAATGAGCTCGGCCAACTATGTAATGGTACAAATACTTCAAAATTAGTTACATGGATCGGGGACACTTGCAAGAAAAAACTACAATTTACCAATAACTATTCAGAGTTGGAGTGATGTATCTCAACCAGTGAAGGAAGATAGTTGGAAAGAAATAAAGGTATTGTATTTATTTCGCTATAATTAGTTGGGGTGTTAAACTAAAATGTTTAGTTATTTTGTGACTAAAAACACCTTCTATTTCGTTGTAGGTGAAATTTGACATAGCAGAATCTGACAAGGATTGGGCCTTTGATAAACTGAAAGACAGATGGAAGGGTTATAAACACTATATTGAACTCACCTTCTCTTTCCATATCTTATTCTATTCCATCAATTCCCATAACTCTTGGGCTTGCTTCTGTTGGCACATTGCCTGTCTGTCATACATTTCTGTTGGGGTGATTCCAAGCCCCATAAGACGCACCCGTCCATGACAATCCCTTCCCATTACATCTATGAAGATTGATTCATGAACATCTTTATCTAATTGGCTTTCTTTACTTTCCTTGTCAAGACGATCTTTAAATGCATCCTGCAAGTAAATCACAACAATAATATTATGTGATCTTATATTAAAATAGCCATCAAAGGGAAGGAATACATAAATAAACTAAGGAAAAATGGTTATTGAACTAACCAATTTCTTAGTTGAGATAGGGTCTATGGGAGCTCCAGTTTTCTTTGATTTATGAGTTCTTTCGAACAACTCAATACGAGAAGGGGGCAACTGATTTGGACCAGCAATACGCTTGAAAATAAAACAATAATAATTGCATCAAAACTCTAATGGGAGCAATAAAAACTTATGCTTAAAATAAAAAGTAGAATTATCAACCAATGACTTTACCATATCCTCGCGTATGACTGGAAAGGAAGTAGTTCCAGTCGTATGGCACATTTTTTGTTTCTCCTTATTATTTCTGTTCCTTTCAGCAATGGCCTACAAAGATTCAGTTAAATTAACAACTAGATTTCTTAATTCAGAAAACAGGGTATGGATTTAGTTACACTTACCTGAATTTCTTCTTTACCCTAAAACATAAACATTTCATCCCATTGTTCTTTCGACATACATTGGAGATCAATGTTTGCCCTCCGTTCTGCACCTAAATCATACTTCTCATAAAATTCAATCTTTAAATCACTACAAGAATTTTCACCTTTTACGACGGTTTTTTTCCGTCTTAAATACTTTTTCCCGTCGTAAATACCCTGGTTATTTACCGTCATATAAAGTCATACTATTATCTTATAAGACGGCGTCGTAAATTTTAACGACGGTAATCAGTGGTCGTCTGGAAAAGTTTATTTACGACGGTAAACATAAAACGTCGCAAATAATAATATTTAACGACGGTAGCACAAAACTGTCACATAAGGGATGTTTTATACGACGATATAATTCCGTCGTTAATGGCAATAATGTTCACAACGGTAGGTATATTCCGTCGTATAATATAATGTTTACGACGGATAAATATTACCGTCGCAAAAAGTAACTTTTTTGTAAAAAAATTTCTGTTCACATGTAACAGTCCCTCTTCACAATCTTATTGCTTTTAACCCCACAGTACTGGGACTACCATATCGACCACCCATTGTTTCCTCGTTTTACAATCTATAGTTGGCTTCAAACCCTACCAATAAATGCATAAAGAAGTAAGAGTTAAGAATAAGAATAGCATGCCATTCTAAACTATAGTCAACACTAAATACTAAGAATCAACATGAAAGCACAAGAATATTGAACATCGTCTATTGGACCATAATAATCATATTAAACTAGTTAGACATAATGAAGAGGCCTACCTCATCCTTTGTACCTGGTTCCATGGTTGTTCCTTTGATACGTAAGGATGAATGTTCTTGTGATCTTGCATTCACACTACACACTCCATTCAAACTAGTTTTTGCGGTAAAAATAGAGAAAGGCAACTATCTATAAGTCATAATCCATAGCATGGAAAGATAACCATTCCAAATTAGCAAATAAGTTTGGATTAGTTATAAAAATAAATCAGATCTGTTTTCTTGAAGCAAATTTGTCTGGAACTTTATTTCATAAAAAAATCTAGAACTTTATTGCAAATGAGTTTCTTCTTGGTAGTATCCAAACTGTTATGATATAGTGAACACACAAAACACAAAGACAAACATCAGACTGCAAACTAAGAAAAATTAAGAATCCTCAAAGATCCTTTTGACTCTCTCTAAGGAATATGTGATGCATCCCAAAGGGTTAAGCTCTGGACTAAACACCACTAACAATCCTCACAATCTTCCAAAATGTAGAATAATTGAATAAATTGACCATCAATGCATTCATAATCCATAAAGTTTACTACTGATGCAAAATGATTTCTTTTTTCCCATTAGAAGAGACCTCAAATATTTCCAAAGTAGTATTGATCCCATCGAACTTACAGCATATAAGTCTCCGCCAGTTAAAAGGTCTCCCTCACCTGTAGCAGTAGAACAACATTCAATTAATCAAATATCAAGCAAATCCATTAAATTTTCATCATGATGTCATGTTAAAAGATTATCTAATTTTTTGGGTTGGAACTCCCATAGGATATCTTTGTCCAAAGCTAGGACGGAAACCCCACGAGGTGTGTAGACATCACCAAATATTTTTAGCAATAGTTTTCAAAGGCCTCTACAATAAGAAAGGAGAAGAAATGCAAAAGAATTACACAAAATAAACATCCAAACAATAAAAACATTGTATGAACCATAAACCCATTAAATGGGCAAGGAGAAGAAGAAAGAAGCACAAAAACAGCATTGACAAACGAACAACAAATGTAATGTCCAACAAAAAATCTCTTAATGGTCAATGGCCCTAACTTGGTTAGATATATCCCTAAAACCTTTCAAACTAGAAATTATTGAAGGCCAAAATAAGTAGGATAACAGTGAACAATTTTGTGAGAGTTAATGGCCAATCATATATAGAAATGATGTAAGATTACAATATGTGCTTCAAGATAATTTAGCTTACAGAAAATTAGATTTCTTCACGAAGCTAACTTGAAGCAAGTTTCTTTTTTAGCTTCTTGAGCAAGTAATTTTTCATGTTCTCTTAGAATTTAAAAACTAATAGAAAAGGTTTATTATCTTAAAAAAAAACCTCAAGATGCAATTTTGGGTACCTAGAATTCGATTATCAACTACATCATTTCTTATTTTAATCCATAAAGAAATTTCCTCCATAAAAAATTCAGGTATGCTTACTATTAAGCCCTGCATTCATCTAAACAGAAATACTATCATATGCATCCCCTTAGTGTATGTGAAAATGAAGACCAGATGTCAGCTCAACATGTAAGTAGTATGTGTAGAGTTAAAAGCTAAACCATTCTCCTTGCATATGTGGAATTTAAATGCTTTTAAAATATTTTCTTAAATGCTGTATAATGAATGCCCTTTTGGTAAATGGTTTGCTACTTAAAAGAAGCAAAATGAACATATAGCACTCAAATTCAAACTTCCTATACTTAGATATTTGCTCATAATTGTGTGCAATAGAAACTTACATGGATCAGGGCCTTATCAAAGAGAAGGGTACCCTGTGGGCCAGTCAATATGAGCTTTAAATCCTGCTTTAAGTCGGTTGCTAGATCATATCTAACAGCTTTGTCATATAAACCAACTCCCGACTCAAAAGTATAAAGCATAATTAGTGAATGTCAAGCGACCTGCCAAAAGTAAGTTATTCCACCAAAATGAGTAACTCCTCAAAGTCAAAAGTGGGTTTACTCCAATAGTACACCAGTATCATGGCATGTAATTAACTCAGACCTTAAACAAATTCACATTGCATTGGCTGATCCATCAGAATGTAGGAGACATAATGAAACCCATAAAACATGTCCCTCAGCCAAATGTGTTGCAGAGATTCCAATGTGATGCAGAACTGGCTGGCTTATTTAAGAAGTTTTCAGAGGTAAAAAACAAGTGTTAAGATGTTTTTAGGGAGACTCAAACAAGAACCTTCTACTACTAAACTGCTAATATGTGCTGTTGTTGTTTAATAGCCTCCTATTTACCTTTATTTCATTCTTCCTAACTTTTACTATTTTAACTATTGTTGTTGTTCAATACCTTTGGAAGTTGGAACATTTTCAAAAACACAACTAGAGAACTTCAGTACTCGAGATGTTATACGTTGAAAAAGGTGGGGAAAAGAAAGTAGAAGAAATATTCCATATATAAAAGAAACAAATATAGATGCAATTACAACGTTAGATATATGACTGGCACTGAAGTCTGAACAAATTAAATGACCACTCTCATAACATAAAATTTCAAACTGTAGCACGTAGTGGGTAAGAAAAATTACTTCTCCACAACCTTGTATGAGAGAGACAAGGCAATGCTGATCCAACGAAGTACAAGGAAGCATCATTGCAAAAGATTGTTTCTCACTTGCCAAAGCCTCAATTTTATCTGCCAGCACCATGTCCATTTAGAATGCTTCAAATTTTGATTTTTAACGACCACACATAATTTCCTTTCTATTCTATGGAGTTCCTTGATCTTGATACTACGAAAAGCTCATTAGATCATGCTTAAAGGATTAAGTTAGCTATGACATAGTATCAGACAAATATATCATGAGTTTCCTGATCTTCCATTTTGAGTACTTTTTCTCGATCAACATAGCATCAGATAAATATATCATGAAATCTTTGACAAAAGAATTCAATTTGTAACCAAAATACAAACAAATAACTTAAAAAGATATCCACTTACATCAAGTTGTATATTTTTTTGAATCCAGTCAGAAGTTTTATATGTTATCTTGATAACAAGTGGAATTGATGGGCTTTCCATCCCAACTTTATAGAATTTTAGTGTAGACAGTAAATCTTAATTTCCATGCATGATCATTATATTAACTGACCAAGTAGGATGCCAGTTCAAATGTCTAGTATATTGGCTGGTTGAAAAGAATTGCTTACCTAGATTAAGACCTCTCTGAAGTCCTTTGACATTGTTCCTGATTCACTACATTGGTTAAGTACTAGTAAACATTGAAGAGATCTGGTATGACCTTAAACCTAAACCATCTTCCTACCCTCTTCCCTTTAGTGTTTGATTAGTTCATCAATATCGAAGAGTAAATGAATCAAGTATCATAAGAGAATCTTAGTCAAATGAGATCATGAAATTGTCAGTCACAACTACTCCACTTACCTTATTCACAGACTTGGTTTGTGTCATACCAATATGCTAATGGGCCTCAAATCTGAATCTAACAACTAAGCATGGATGTTGATGGGCCTATAATTCTTGACCACCATTGTTCTAGCTATATATGACTACTTATGTGGACTATTTGATTGCTGGGGTTTTCTATTGTGAGCACTCAACATTGGCAAGCGAATTGGAGAGGTTATGCTTAGGTTCTAAAGGGAGGTCTGTGATGTAAAAGCCTTCTCCAGAAAAAGAAGAATAAATAGATAAGACCAACCCAGATCTTAAGGACTAACTCACCTTTCTTGATCAAACTTTAGTGAAGCAAATTAAAGCTTTCAAGCAGACAACACAGCAACAGACTAATCAACATGGTTGGCTTGATTTTTTTTTACTTTCTAATTATGCCAATAGATTTAGTTATCAATAGAGGGGCATGGTGAAAATGCTCCAATTAGGTGGAAGTTTACATAGATTTCTTGATTGGTTACAAACTAAAAAGAGACTTCAAACTGAATCCTGTATTTTGGCCTCTTCTTAGATACTTAGGCCCTAAAGGGAGGTCTGTGATGTAAAAGCACTGCCCAGGAAAAGAAAAATAAATAGATAAAATAAACCCAAATCATAAGAACTAACTCACCTTTCTTGACCAGACTTTAGTGAAGAAAATAAATACTTTCAAGCAGATAACACTAGATTTTTCTGCAACAGCAACAAACTAATCAAAATGGTTGGCTTGATTTTTTTAGCTTGCTAATTATGCCATAGATTTAGTAATCAATAGAGGAGCATGGTGCAAATGCTCTTATGAGGTGGAAGTTTATATAGATATCCTAATTGGTTTAAAACTACAAGAAGCTATGGGTAACTTTATAACCATAAACACAAAGTTTATGGCACATTGGTAATAATCACCAGGGAAAATAGTGAACTACTTTTTTTCTTTTTCAACTTTTGTGACAGAAATCTTCCATAGGACTAGATATTTCTTTAGATTCCTTCTAGATTTGGAAATAAAGATTCCAAGACAAGTAAGCGTAGCAGGAAACCTAAAAAGGAGATGTTTCTGGGGCTTATTGAACTTCAATCAGGAATATACAGTAGATACATCCATTTTACTTATTGAACTTCAATCAAGAATATACAGTAGATACATCCATTTCAAATAAAATGAAGAACGATAATTCTTTTGAAAATGCAGTTCATAAAAGAATAAAAGCAAAACTTGGATCGTCTCACCTTGCCTTAATTGCTACTCCCGAAACCTCAACAAGAGCAGAGAAGTTTGTTCACCTTTGAAGCTTCTCCAAATTTCTTACAATCAATTACGAATTGATCATTAAAGAAACCGTTTAGAAGAGGAAAAGAACCCTAACCCACGGGGGTGATGTAGGTTGTCGATCCAAAACAGAGATTGTGCTCGGTGATGGAGAAAGAAAGAAGACTGAGAAGAAGTTAGAGAGACGGACAAAAATGGAGGTTTAGAACCCTGGTGGAACTGGAACCACACAAGACAGAGAAATCATAGGAATAACAAAATGAAAATTTGAAGGTAAAAGGAGCAGGGGAGGAGGCAGGAGTTACCTCCGGATCGAGGAGATGCTAAAGACGACAATGGTGCTGAGGAGGAAGAAGTTACAGTAGATACAAACCTGTGGGCTGGGGTGGGATTGGAGAATAGGTGGAGAACTAACCGCAACAATGGATGGAAGTCTAGGTCGAGGTCGATGGTTAGGGATTCCAGCAGCAAGTCTCTGGGAATGGGATGGGCGGTTAGGGCGTAGCGTATGAGAGAGGACATGGAGGAGGATCATGGGAATATACTCTCTATTTACGATGGGTTTTATTACCGTCGTATCTACATGATTATAATCGAAGGCTTATATTGCCCGTCATGTCTAACTATTTCAATAACGATGGGTTTTGTGTTCCGTCGTATAAAAACTATATATACGATTCCAAAAATATAAGACTCGACGGAAGGGTTAGGGAAAAATTACTATTGGAGCCAAGGATCATAATTTCGGTTTCATGCCTGGTTTCGGCCAGGTCAGAAACCGAAATTTCGATGGTGTCGGCCGAACCACCAAAATTTCGGCGAAACCTGGTAAAAAAAAAAAAAACACAGCTATAAACAAAAGCCCAGATATAGGCCCACATACTTAATGGCAATCTTATAATTTTTTTCTCTTTTATACTTTTAGTATAAATGTAACCTTTATTCTAGAATATTCATTTAGAAGAATCATCTGCTTGAAAGTTGAAACACAGGTCTCTTGTTCTCTCTTCAATGTCAAGCTTCTTGTTTACGCGTGATTCTTCGATTTGTTCAATGATTTTCTTCATCCACACTCTGAATCTTTCATTGTTACAATAACTTTCAGTGATTTGTTTGTGTCTCTTAATAAGTTCTGCTATCTTTTTGTTCATCTGACGAATCTTGAAAGTTAGGGTTTCTCTTATTTTTTCAGATCTGGTTGGTATTATACTATTTCTTTTTCGATCTGAGTACTCATTCTTCAATCCAGATGGTATTTCCTTCATTCTTTGTTTTCGATCTGAGTATTCTTCAGTTGTTTCTCAGATCTGAGCATTTTTTTTATCGATTCTTGTTTTTGCTATCATTCTTCATTGTGTTCATCTCACAATCTCACCTCCCAAGAAAATCTAAATATATTTCCAATCTCCAACAAATCCAACGAAGCTTTCTAATATCCTTTATGGAGTTTTAGTTCAAGAATAACGAATCTGAATGGACTAAATCGTTGGAGACTATCCAAAAAAAAAAGAGTATCAATATTCATTCTTTGGAAAACCAGAGTATGGGTAAGTACGATAAAAACCGAAATATGGCCGAAATCAAGAAATTGGACCGAAATATGGCCGAAATCAAGAAATTGGACCGAAATATGGTATAACCTGTACTGCCACCAATTTTCATCGCGGTTTTGATAGAAACCGATATGCTTCGGCCGAAATCCAAAATTTCGGCCGAAACTCTGAACCATGATTGGAGCTATATACGACGGGTATTAATTCCGTCCCATCTAATAACTTATATACGACGGTAGTTACATCCCATCGTAAATAATCTTTATATACGACCGTAATATATTTCTGTCATAATATACCTTGGCGGGAAGTGCGCGGGAATTTTTTTCCATACGCGGGAATAAGTAATACCTATATACGACGAATTTACGTTATCTGTCATAAATACTGTCTTTATTGCGACGGTATTTAGCCCCCATCGTATAAAATTTATTATATGCAACGGCTTTTAAATACCGTCGTGTCAAGGTAATTATATAAAACGGTGCACATTATCCGTCGTTAATAAGTATCTTTTGCGACGGTTATTTTTTACCGTCCTAAAATACCATCACAAAAAACCCATTTTGCTGTAGTGAATGGAGGAGAAAATGGGTGAAATGCAGTCCCAAATGCTTGCCTTCACCCAATTCATGCAGTCGCAGTCGCACTCACACTCTTCCCAACGATAGGTAAATAAGCCAACTAAAGTCAACTTTAGATGCCTGTAACATCTTTGCATTTTTATGGTATTTTATTCTGTTTCTTTTCTTTATTGATGAGGTCTTTATCTAATTCATTCCTTAATTTATTGCTTCATTAGGAGAAGAAGCCAGACTTGGATCAGAGTAATGAGGAAGAAGAATATATTACGGATACAGGATCAGGGTTTATAGATAGTTTTTGGAATGTTATTTGGAACAAACTTTATGCATTATATGTAAATGAGTTTTGATTGGAGGGTTTTGTGAATAGTTTAACTTGGATATTATTTACTACAAGTTGCTGTTTTTAAGTATATTTTCTTTATGCTTTCTGTGAACCTTGATATTATTGTTAAGCTATGTTTTACATGGTGGTGACATGTTCTTGATATTATTGTTATGCTATTGTTATGTGGGGTTTTCGGTTTCAATATGGAATTGAGGCATTTCGATCCATTCCTCTTGTTGGATGAGTTTGTTGGTAGGGCTTCTTTTCTACTTTGGTTCAGTTATTATTTTATTTATTTCCTTTTGGAATATACAAAATTTCATAAAGTTATTCCATTGGTTGGTTTTACAGTTACTGTTTCTGTTGGATTCCTTGAGCATCCTCATAGAGGTTTGAGAATCTCCTTAATTATTGTCCATATTCCTTTTATTTTGATACCTTGATACATATGTTCTCTATTCTTCACTTCAGTTGTTAATTTAGTTCTTGTTCTATCATGTTTTGGAGGTATGATTTCTAAGTTCCCAATTCATTTGTGAAAATGTGTTTATGTGGGGTTTGGATTATTAATGACTGAAGTGGTGGTTTTTTTGGATTGCGTGGAGCTTTGACTCATCAAGATTTTGCAAGAAACAAGGGCACAATCAGTACTGGTGATGTACAGGTTCTAATTCTGGTTAATTACTTATAAGAACTCTCCTTGAAATAAAATTTTAATGTATGAGTTTCAATCTTTGATGTTGTCATGTTCTGTTCTTTAGTGGATGACTGCTGGTCGGGGTATAGTTCATTTAGAGATGCTAGTTAGTAAAGGGGTCAACAGGGGATTGTACCTTTGGATCAATTTGGCATCTAACAACAAAATGTAAGTTTAAAGATTCCATTAGCAGATGTCAATTTTCTTTCTATTCTTTGTGTCATTTTATATTTTTTAGTAGATCCACATTCGACAGTATGCATGTTCAAAAATTAATTAAAACAATAACATTTTTTAACAGATAAATTTTTTAAGTATTGGATGTTCGATTAATGGAGGGAAGAAGGAAAGGAATAAGAGAGGATATGAAAAAGGAATCTCACGGTCCCACCTGATCCCTTGGGCTAGAATCCCACCAGTACTCTGACCTGAACTCCCACAAGGTTCACTAAATCTCTCAGCAGTTGAACACTCTTGAATCCATAGGAGTCAACATACCTGAATCCCATAGATGAAAGCCTGAATCAATAGACCAAAGCAAAGTAAAATCCCATCATTAATTCACCAAAATTCATAGAAGACCATAACCCTTGCATATTTTACTATATTGCCACCTTTTCATTTCAACTTTGAATATTTACATGGATATTTGGATGCATATAGGACATGATTCCATTTTATAAGTTTATTACTTCGACATGCAGATGATTCTCCACAAAGAACGATAAAAAGGCGAGGATTAGCAAGGGGCCTGAAAATCTCAAAAAAGGCCTATTGGGAAATATTTCTCTGTTCCTAAAAACCTCTTTTACTGTTTGCTTTGATTGGTGGCCTTGCTTAATTTGAGAATGTTGAATCAAGTGAATTGGAGTAGGCTTCCTACCATATAAATATCCCTCAAGCAGTTGTGGGCTTCCTCTCTTCCCCTTGTTCTCTAAGTCACAGAACAGCAAAATCCAATGCTATTATTTTTAGTACTATTGATGGTTAATCAAAATTTTGTGTTCCATTCACGGTTTTAAAATATTTCTTACCGATTGCAATGGGTTTGTTTCTTCTTCCTTTTTCCCAAATCTTATTGTCATTTCTCTTAACAGCATCATTGATGTAGTTCCCTATGTTGAAAAAAAATCTTGTTTCGCACCAATAGTATCTGAATTACAGGTACTTACCCAAAAATGAAAATCTGAATTATAGGGATTGCTTTCTAGCTAGTAAAGTGCCAGGACTTGATTCCAGCCCAGAAGTATGAATTAAAATACATTGAGTTTCCATCTAGATTTTCACCTCAGTAGGATTTAGTTTTACTTCGTGCTGTTGTTTTGTCTACTGCCAAATAGAACAAGTGAACATAAATGGCATCTCCCTGACCCTAGGATCTCAGAATCACCAAATTGCAGGCGATTTAATTGGTAAAGCCCTATGCAAGTGTCGAGCTATTGAGCTCTCTATAGGTTTCCCTACAGCCGTTTCATTATTTATAGTTCCTTGTAACTGCTGTTTCTCAGCAAATTCTTTGATGGTTCTAGTTGGGTGCATAATGATTCTACAACTTGTTCAAATGAAGTTGAAATTGGATTCCAACACCAGTCTTACAATTAAAGAATATTAAGGTTTCTCACTTGTTGGCGGCTTGTACAGCACTTCTTAGCATTGTAGGAGACGTGTTAATAGGAATTCTTTTTTTAAATATTATGAGATAGTAATCTCACATTCAACAATCAGGTGATGTTAGGCAATAGCTTTAGGTGATATATTTTGTAGGGCTCATATGGATTGTCATTCCCTCTTAGTTGGGGGTTAAGGATTTATTAGCTTACTAGTTTTCTACCAATACATAGAATTTCTAGGTTGATCCTTTCTTTCATTTGTTCCTCACTGTTTCTTGTGAAGTCAAATTTTCTCTATGACTTTTACTATAGTTAATTAATTTACTCCTTTATCTGTGGAACAGGAGGTTATCATCAAAGCAGTCATGAAACCTCAAGATGAACATTCTCCAAAGGGTATTTTAATTTATCTCATTTTGTGCACTCTTCTAATGCACAGTTTTAATGATCTCTTGAAAGTTTGCATTAGTACCCATGCACTGCATGGCCAGCACTCCCTAAAGCTTATTTTACTCTGGATATCATATATTCTGAGCTAAAAAAAATTTAATTGGTTAGTTGGATTACTAAACTTCGGTAAAATGTTGCAGTCTACATTGTACTGGCTCAAATTTAGATGAGATATATGCATATAGAGATTCAAGGGGTAACAAAAGCATTAGCATTAAGCATTTAACACTACACATTTATTTCATAATTGGTCTCAGTAATCTTGCCATGGTAAGGTACACCTATAAACATATATGAAGTTGGCAGACGATTTTGTGTGTTCTCTGATTTGCACTTGTGTTGGTTTGGCGACTATATATCCACCATATTTTGGGGATTGAATTGTATTTTCTACTATTCACTTGTAGTGCCTCTTGCTTATTTAATTCAATTTTAGTTTGCAGAGACCATTCAGGATACATCTAACAATGCCAAAGGATAAAAGGAGCAGATTCAGAGACTCCAATGATGAAGTGATCAACAATTAAATAATTCAGGGAACCGGATAGACACCAACTTAGATTGCCATATAGACACCGGGCAACAAAGAAGAAAGATAACAAGAGAAACAATGAATTTTTGAAATGTACATTTAAATGTTGATATAATTTTGAAATTGTATTATACTTTTTTAAAGTTAAATGAAACGCAATAATTTTTTGTACATCAATATGTAATGATAATTAATTTTTCATGTGAATAAATGTATTGGTGCAATTACAGGTTTAAAAATATTATTTATAAAAAAAAATTTAATTAGATTTTTGGCGACGGTCGTTATTTCTGTCGCTAATAACATTTAGTACAATTTCCATTCCGTTTTGATGTCCTTACAGATATTTTTAGTGACGGTCTTACAACGGTGGCTAATACTATTAGGCGACGGCAATATTATTTCCGTCATTAAAACCAGATATTAGGCTACGGTATATTCTTGTAGCTAAAGATTGACATTTGGTTATGGTAATACATAAACCGTAGCTAAAAAGTTTATATTAGGTGACTGCAGTCAATATACCGTTGCTACAAATTTTCCCAGACGCCGCAAAATTGTTGTGGCTAAATGTTAGCCATGGCATTTATAGCCAAAGCATAGAGACGGTTATTGTTGCCATCACTGTTTCTTTTAGCTACGGAAGTACATCTTTAACCACGGTAATATACCGTCGCTAAAAATAGGAATTGTTGTAGCATATCTATTATTTGTTAACAAGATTACTAAAGATCGACATTGTATTATTGTATTTTTTTTTCTCAACAAGATCATGATTCAAGATAGGCTCACCAAGAAGACGATTGCTGAAGGTCGGTTCTTTCAAGGTGTTTACATTTTGGACTTCCTCCTACGGCATTGGTTGCTCAGTAAAATTCGTTTAGGGATTCACAGCTATGGCATTGAAAAATGGGTCACCCATCTAATCATGTCCTCTACTCCCTTAATCCCTCATTGTCTCTTGATTCTTGCACTTTCGAGACATGTCATTATTCCAAGCAACATAGATTACCATTCCTACCCATAATCTTAGTTTCACCAAATTGTTTGATTATTTTATTCTGACATTTGGGGCCCTGCTCCGATTGACTCTCACGATGGTTTTAGATACTTTGTCACCTTTATTGATGATAAATCTAGATTTATTTGGATGTATTTATTGTGCTCTAAAGGTAAAGTGTTACAAATATTTTAGGATTTTTGTTACATGGTTCAACTCAATTTGGTAATAAAATAATTAAGGACTGATATGGCACCAAATGTACCAATACCTCTTTTGAGTCATTTCTTAAAGGTCTCGGTATTATTCACCAAACATCTTGTGATGGTACTCCTCAATAAAATGGCATTGCCAAGCGTAAAAATCCCCATCTCCTTGAAGTAACATGATCGCTCCTTTTCATGGGCATTTAATTTCCCCAAACCTATTGGGCTGATGCGGTTCTCACCGGTTATTACTTGATTAATCGACTACCAAGTCAAACCTTACACGCCAAATCCCCTATGGAGGTTCATTACGGTTGTGTTAAATTTACAGCTCATAAATTTACAACTCATAATATAGCCCATACATACTCAGCAGCTCATACACGGTGTTACAACTCATACATACTCAGTTTTGACAGTAAATTGTAATTAGTAGGATTTCCTTCCTTAATTGACTAAGGAATTCCTTAACTTAGGGATCTTGATATGTTTTTGATATTTTTTTGTAATCTATATAAAGATCTAATGTACAAAGTCATATACACAATACAATACAAGCTCTCTGCAAGCCTTGTCAAGAACTTCAATTCTTTCTTGTCTTCTTCATTCATATATTCTATTTATTTTTTACATGGTATCATTGTTTCATTGATATTTCACACCTTCGCATGTTTGGGCATATTTGTTATGTTCATTCCCAAGCAGGTGAAAAGTTGGATCCTCACGCCTATAAGTGTATTTTTTTGGGTTATTCCTCTGTCAAAACAGGTTACCGCTGCTATGATCCTTCAGTTCGAAAACTGTATATTTCTTGTCATGTCTCCTTTACTGAACATCACCTTTTTTTTTCTAGTAGGATCCAAAATTCAGGGGGAGACTGATACTAGGTACGGTAAATTTTCTCCTCCCATACCTCTTGTACATGGCGACAATGGTGACAAGACCAACAATGGTAAATTTGGTGATCATCCTATTGCGAATCATCCTCGTCCTGTTGAAGCCATTCCTGCAGAAACAAAGCAAGTTGAAGAAAGTCTCAACCCATCGATGCCAATAAGAAGATCAACACAAGTGTCACAACCTTCCATCAGATTACAAGATTACTCCACATGTCACACTGTTGAATATCTAATTCAACAACATGTCTACTATGACAATGTTTCTTATATTTTTTGACATTCCTGACAGTAGTTGATACTCATAGTGAATCAGTTAATTTTGCTGAGGCTAAGGTCTCTTTCATATGGATCAAGGCCATGAATGATAAACTTTCAACTCTCGATAGAAATCACACTTGGGACATAGTGCATTTGCCCACCGAGAAGCATTCTGTCGGCTGCTGATGGTATACAAGATCAAGTACAAAAGCGATGGATCTATTGAAAGATATAAGGAAAGGCTTGTTGCCTAAGGTTATAAACATATGGAGTTGATTACAAGGAAAACTTTGCTCAGGTTGTGAAAATAAACATAGTGAGTGTTAATGTCAGTAGACATAAAAAATTGCGTTCTTACAAGGAGACTTAAAAGAAGAAGTATACATGACCACTCCTCTAGGTCATCCCTTAGAGCATCAAGCTGGAGTCATGTGTAAGCTCAACAAAACCATTTATGGGCTTAAACAGTCTCCACGGGAATAGTATGGTAAGTTGAGTACCGCTCTTATAAGTTTTGGCTTTCATTAGAGTTTGTCTGATTCTTCGATGTTTGTTAAAAGAAATAACAATAACATTATAGTTGTGTTGATTTATGTTGATGATACTATCATCACTGGTGAGAGTATACTGTAAAATAGTGGCTCTCAAACAGTATTTAAATGAGAAATTCGACATCAAGATCTATAGAATTATAGTACTTTCTTGGAATTGAAGTAGGTACCTCGACTAAGGGTTTGCTTATCTCTCAAAGGAAGTATGCTTTTAATATCTTGAAAGAGACAGGAAAGCTCGGTGCCAAACCTACCAATTCCCCTATGGACTATAATAGTAAATTTCTCATTGATATTACTCCATTACAAGGCTGCAGGCATTTTCAACGCTTAATGGGAAGACTAATATACTTAAGAATTACCAGGCCTGATATCTCTTATGCAATGAGGTATGCCAGTCAGTTTATGAAAGCACCTACTAAAGGACATGTGAAACTAATTGATTGCATCCTGCACTATCTAAAATCTTGCCCGAGAAGAGGTATTTGGATGCAGAAACACAACCGTAAAAGAATTGTGAGTTATATCTATTTCGATTGGGCTGAAAATTCCATAGATAGGAAATACATTACTGGATTTTGCACTTATGTGGGTGGCAATCTGGCCACGTAGAAAAGTAAGAAACAACATGTTGTGGCTCAATCTAGCACTGAAGTAGAATACAAGGCAACGGCTTCCACGACTAGCGAGCTCGTCTAGCTTTGAGCTCTGTTACGTGAATGGAATCTTGAGACTTCTAATCCGTTCGATGCAATTATATTGTAACAATTAGACAGCCACTTATATTGCTTCTAATCCTATCTTCCATGAACGGACCAAACATATAGAGGTGGATTGTCACTTTATGCATGAAAAAGTGTAGAATAATACCATTGAGAGTCCCTATATCCGGAGTGAAGTTCAGCTCGTGAATATGTTCACCAAAGCTCTACCACAAATCTTTTTACAATATATTGATCAAATTAACCTTCGATGATATCTTCACCCCAAATTGAAGGGGAGTGTTAGCTGGATAAAGATCAAGCTATATTGAGTATGATCGTGATTGGATCCTATAGAAGGAAAGCTGGTTGGTGTGATTAATGCAAGCTTGGTAATTTGGATGGTGGGTAGGTGATTGGTTGGTGTGTAGATTTTGTGGATTGTATTACTATCTATGGATAGTTTCTCTTGTATTATTTTCTCTATTCAAAGAATTAAAGCTCCCCAAGAGGCAAGAAGAACTTGGGGGGGGGGATTATCACCGTAGAGTAGACTTCTGTGGTAAAAGTTCGAACCACATAAATATTCTTTCTTCTTTCCTTTATGCATATCTTAACAATAATATCATATATCTATATACAATCGAACATGAAAATAATTATTGGCACCACCTTAATCTAACATAACGTCATATGTAGAGAATCTAATCAGTCGGTTGCATAGCAAAACAAGCTATAAAACACTTAGAAAATGGATTATTAATAATTAATAATTTTCAAACACTTCATAAGCAATTTACAAATGATGCCAATGGAACCAAAACTTTTAATTCCAATCATAAATAAATTATCTCTCTCTTGATGTTTTTCCTTATAACGAAAAGTGAATTTCTTACTAAATGTCTATTTTATTAACAGGTTTTATGGGGGTTACAAACCCACTACAGTAGAGGGACACGTGTTCGGGGAGCCCGCCTCTAGGAGTATGCCACGTGTCTGAAGGCTGTCACCAATTGGGGTCAGACATCTGTACATAAACAATGAACCCAAGTTCAGCCATCAGCCGACCTCCTGAGTTCAGGAGGAATCTGATCACATGAGTGGATCTTGTCAATCTGAGTCCACTGAGGGCGGAGACACAAAGGTAAGATTGTATGGGTCCATAGCCATCTTGTGATCTACACCGAGCTGGTAGCCCATATGAGCTATTAGAATAAGATCGCATGCGATCATCTCTTCACTAGAAGGCTACATACAAGGCTACCTAATCTATGGGAATTTCCCCACAAGGAAGGATCCAACACTAAGAAGAAAAGTTTATCCTTATCCAAGATCCGAGGGCCAGGGTAGACAGATATGAAAGTCCAAGATCCGATGGTCCCTATCAACAGACATACAAGGAAACCCAGTTGGCCTCTCATAAGAGGTGATGGTTGCATCTTCCGAGCTGACCTCCCACCATAAATGGTGACTCTTGCCACAAATAAATCGACCACTCCGCGCCTATAAGTAGAGTCATCGATGAAGGTAAAAAGATCACAACTTTTCTATTTGCAAACTTACTCTGCAATTTTCCTAAGACATTTGTCTGTCCCCACCTATTCACAAGAGCTTTCACACTCTGTGAGAGTTCCATACTAATTGCCATCAAATTGACTTAAGCATCGAAATGGTCTAAGGGTTATCCAACCCAAGCCCTCACTTTACTCTTTCTGCCTTCCTGTGTGCAGATCTCAGCCAATTATAGTTCAACCAAATCCGTGCAGCAACAACATGTAAATACGATGAATTTAGTGTACTAATATAGGTTGTCAGCCTCAATGGTTAATACTTATAACTAGAACAATAAGGGTCTCTGAATGTCACTGGTGCACTCAATTGAGAAGTAATTCCACCCTGTTTTGGGTAGCTAGTCCCTAAATTTGTCTAATGAATACTCCTTTTTTTTTCTTTTTTTTTTTCTAATTAAAGATCAGCAAAGAATATATTAATCAAACAAAAATATGTAGAAACAAAAACCATATAGAAATTAAAACCAGATAACAAAAACACAAGAAAGAAGGTCAACGCTTTCCACCTTCGGCAACGTCATCAACAAAGAAACCAGGCCCTTAAAGAGAAAAGAAACCTAAAGAAAAAGGAATCTTGGACATTGTTTCGAATCCCAATGAACATCATAAGCAAGAAATAAGGGATGAGAATCCCAAAAGGCAGAAGTCCTATTTGTAGCAGCATATTTTGCCAAAGAATCTACTACCGCATTTGCTTCATGATAACAGTGCAAATCTTCCAGGATGTTGCAAAAAGATAATCCTAATAATGACTTCACAACAAGTGAAAAGGCCAGGGAATCGAGCCACTTTGAATACTTACTACAACAGAGGCTAAATCAGATTCAAACCAAAGAAGTTGAGCTTGTTTACCCTTGGCATATTGGAGACCACTGAGGAAGGCTGAGAACTCCCAAAAATTTGAATGCACTCCCAAATACTTTGCAAATCACTACTGTGGATCACCATCGGGAGACTGACACACCCCCTAGCAGCCGAGTTTCCCAGATTACCCAAAGCACAACCATCAATATTTATTTTCACGCATTCCACAGACGGCCTTAGCCCAAAAACTTCTAAAATTTCATTCGCTCTAGGGGGAGCTGCAGTAACTGATAGCCTCACAACAAATAGGGATGTAAACGGATCAAATTCGAATCGGGTAAGCATTATTCAAATCCGTTTTAGCAACTACCCTATCCGAATCAGATCCGAAAAATGATGGATGTATAAAAGCCAAATCTGAATTCAAAATTTAACCTGATATCCGGTTAAAATCCTATTCGAATCCTAAAAATGGAATTAAAATACAAATTGCATGGAAAATGAGAGAAAATCATAATTTAAAACAAATATATAGCCTATCCTAAGAAAATAAGAGACGAGACCTTAAATGGCTATACAAACATTAAGACTATATGTGTTTTAACACTAAAAAATCTAAGGTTATATGCATCTTCACACTATGCTAAATGGAGGGGATATAATCCTAGCCATTTGTCTGATATCTGAATCCGCATCCGAATCCTCTGCTATCCGAATTCGAACCTGAATCTTATTGTTCGAATTTGAACTCCCCTAAACGGATGTGAATTCAAATCGGATCCGGATTTTTAGTTATCCATTAAATCCTTAGCAACAAATCAGGAACAGACTTGAAAGTACACTTTTAATGAATACTCCTTGATCTAGTTTAAGACATTTGTTATGTTTACTTAATTAGTTCTCAACTTTAGCACGGAATTCTACCAAATTTTAAAAAAATCTTTGATTTTAGATGCATTAAATAGAAAATATATAATATCAAGAATCACCATCAGTTAACATAAGAAAATATTCATAACCATAATGAGCTGGATAGTAATCGAACTATATACTTCTGATTGAATCAACTTCAACAAATAATTAGCTCTTGCTCCTTTTTTAATAAAAGTTTTCTTGGTAATCTTTTTTTGCAAAAAGAATTCACAGTCGGATCCATATGATTACCTTTAATGTAATCTAAAGGCTCATCCATAAACAATTTATTTTTCTATTCTACTTTTATATGATCGAAAATCAAGTGCCATAAATATGCAGGGTTCACAATATAAGCACGTTTAAACGAAATTTAAAATGTGTAAATTATTTTCTAAATATCCGGAATCAATAAACTTCCCATTATTTTGAATAACAACTTTTAAGTTAAACAAAAGAGGTTATCCAAAAGAAATTAATTTGAAAATAGAAAAAAAATTTCTTTTAAATTTCCACAAGACACCAAAGTTTTGCCTCCTTTTAAATCAAAAATGGAAAGTTCTACTGCCTGTGCTCATGTATCCATTTGAAGACATATTTCTTCTTCAGGAAGCCTTCTTGTCTTCTTCAAACCCTGCATTATATTGCAATCATATGTGGATACCTTCTCCCAGCTTATTTCTCAAAATAACTAGGTAATTACAAATTTTTATTTTCCAAAGACTACTTTCCACAGTAAAAATAGTTCCCTTTCTTGATATATTCTCTCACAAACAAGCACAACAATTGATTCACAACCCATAGAGACATGTAATCACAATCCTTCTTGACGTCTGCAAACATACCATAGACAATTCTTGCACCGCAATTATAATATCCATTTATCCCTCTTTAGATGTGATTTAAGTATTTTAAGATTCAAACGGAATCTTTCTACACTATCCTTGTATATATGGTGATATGCAAAGAAATGTAGAATATGATGGACCTTGAATGACACTGAGAGGGGGGGGTGAATCAGTGTGAATACTTTTTCCCTGATATTTCTTTGCTGCCCAGTGCTTATGATAAATCAGACTGCCTCACACACAATCGTATGCAAATCTACCTCGCAACCACTCAGTGGCCAGGTCTACCGGATTTGCACACCCATCTTGCAATTCATTCCACGCACTTTACAAAGTACATAATTAAAACAAGCCACAATACAGAAGGATTACGTGGTTCACCACCACAGTGAGTGATGGCTAATCCACGGAGTAATGCCCAATGGGCTCCGTATTTACTCAATACTCAACTCTTAACCCTTTACGGGACAAGGATGCTCACCCTAAATTTTCTCAGCATAAAACTGAGAGGGCGTAACAACGCCGGAATTCAGAAATAAAGCCAGTGTCCAGCACCCACTGAACACACCACAACTAGAATAATTTTTTGGGGCTTATAATGATGCCCTACAATTAAATCCCAACCTAGCAAGGCATTCAATATTTCTTTTTTTTTATTTTTTGCCTAATACTAGCATACAATAAACTCCCATACAACGTAGGCATTCAACATTATCAACCTACTTTAACATATAATGCATTAATTCGATAAAAAATAAGGGAGTTGAGAAAATCTCACAACCAATTTTTTTCTAACAACTGACGACATTTCTCTTCTTCTGATAATCAGTTTATCCCTCGTCATATGCAACCAAGCTCCACCAGCCTTCAAAAACACATCAGTGTATCGGCATCAGCACGAACAGGGATGATGAATGATTGTCTTCAATTTCCAGAACCAGAAAAACCGAAAAACATGAAGTTCTTCCCTCTTCCTTCAAAAATCCCCTTTCAGATCTATTTTTCACGGCCAGCAGGTTCACCAACCATTCTCAATTGATAGAGAATGAAAAACCTAGCTCGGAGCAATTTGGATCGTCGGATTTGGCCACCGGATGGCCAAGTTATGAAGAAAACAAGTTCGGCCACTGAAAAAATTCAAAATGGAATCTTTAAACTCAACTTGATGCAGCCGCGAAGCACCGTCGCCGCGCCGCGCCGCTTGGGTGTCGCGCTCTGATAGGCCGAAGAGAGAATCTGTACAATCGACCGTTGGATCTCACTCAAAAAGGCGGGATCGAACCTGATCCCTCGGATCTGGATAATCCGAGTCTCTGAAAATCGGCTTGAACGACAGCCGTTAGATCTGGATCTGACCCGCTTCTGTATTGCGCGTGCGTCACACCTAATAACGACTTTGCTCCCATGTGACGCGGTGCATGATTATGCGCTGCGTCAGGCCAATCAGCTCATGCGCGGGAGTATCTGATGACTCCGCCTGAGAAACACCATAGTCCGCACTTTTTCTGGCCATCAGATTGGAATAGAGACAACGTGGCTTCATCTGGGCCGTTGATATGGGATTTTGACTTTTGCAAACTGCCCAAAATACCCCTGAGAATTCAGAAAATGGCCTCTGTAACTTTTTACACTTTTGTTAAAAGTCTACAGAGACGATTTTCCAGAGAGGTTTTCTCTCTCCTAGAAAATCGTCGAACAGTTGGGGGAGGGCGCGGCATGAGAGAGAGACAAAGCCAACGCGCGTGCTTGGGCCTTGCGGGCTGTGCCATGTGATGGCATGGCTTGCGATGGTGCCATGCGGGCCTGCTTGTTGTGGTGCCTTGCTGTGGTGCCATGCGGCTGGCCTGCTGGCTGGGCTGCCTTGGCCCTCGGCTAGGCTGGCTGCCTTAGCCCTCGGCCAGGCTGGCTGCCATGGTGTCATGCATGCCACCTTGGTGGGTCCCACTTTTTCTCTCTTCTGATTCTCTCTCCTCTTTCTCTCTCGTCTGATTCTCTCTCCTCTTCATGCTTCACAACACCTGTGACAAAGCCACATTGCCTGTTTCACTGCCATATCACCTGTAGGGTCCGCAGACACTCTCTCTCATCAAACTTCACCCAGTTAGCCCAATTTGCCAACAATTATAATATGAAGGCCAACAATCTCCCACTTTGGAATTGTTGGCAACTACTCAATCCACAAACATTTCTCCCCCTTTGACAACAAGAACAAAGGGATTTGCCACATAGGAGTGCCCACCGCATCTTCCCAATCCTATGGACGCTCCAAAACATAAACTCATCACCATAGCAACACAGAAAAAATACCAATAGACTCCTCCTGAGTCCTATATAAAAAAAATAGAGAACAACAACCATACACTGCTCCCCCTCACTCCAAGCTCCTCAATGCTTGGGGAGGATAACTACTCCCAACATCTGTCTCAAGTAGCCAAACTGTTCTTTAGGAAGAGGTTTTGTGAAGATATCTGCAATCTGCTCTGCTGTAGGAATGAACTCTAACTGAACTTCTCCTTCCAAAACCTTTTCTCTCAAGAAGTGATATCGAATGGCTATGTGCTTCGTCCTGGAGTGCATAATTGGATTTTTAGAGATATTAATAGCACTAGTGTTGTCACAGAACATTGAAATAGGCTTGTCTGACTCAATGCCTAAATCCTTCAACATTTGTTTCATCCACAAAACCTAAGTACAACAAGAAGTGGCTGCAATATATTCTACCTCTACTGTAGACAATGAGACTGACTCTTATTTTTTACTATGCCAAGCCACCAAATTTCTACCCAGATAGAAGGCACCTCCACTAGTGCTCTTCCTATCATCAACACAACCTGCCCAATCTACATCTGAGTAGGATGACAAAACCAGATCCTTGCTTTTTGCATACCAGAGACCATACTCCATTGTCCCCTTCAAGTATCTGAAGATCCTCTTCACAGCTACCACATGTGTCTCCTTTGGGTCAGCTTGAAATCTAGCTACCATGCACACAGACTGAAGAATATCTGGTCTAGTAGCAGTCAAGTAGAGCAGATTTCCAATCATTGACCTGTACATAGTATTATCAACAGATGGAGAGTCATCATCTTTGCTCAACTTACAATTAGTCATCATAGGTGTGCTTAATGGTGTGCAATCCTCCATTGTGAACTTTTTCAACATCTCTTTCACATACTTGGTCTGAGATAAAAAGAATCCATCTTTCAACTGACTGATCTGCAGACCCAAAAAGTAAAAAAGTTCCCCCATTTCAAATTCATTCTGCATTCTCTGAGCAAAATCCTTACATGACTCATCTTTGTGACCTGCAAAAATGATGTTGTCTACATACACAACCACAACTGTCTGACTACCATCAATAGATTTGACATACAAGTTTCTATCTACCAGTCCCTTCTTGAAACCCAACTGACATAGATAAGTGTCCAGCCTTGAATACCAAGCTCTTGGTGCTTGCTTCAACCCATACAAGGCTTTTCTCAGTCTACAAACAAGTGTAGAGTCTTCACTCATTTGAAATCCTTCTGGTTGCTCTATATACACCTCTTCTTCTAAGTCACCATTCAAGAAAGCTGACTTGACATCCATCTGGTAAACTTTGAAATTTTTGTGTACAACAAATGCAAGAAACATCCTGATTGCTTCCAACCTAGCAACAGGAGCAAATGTTTCTTCAAAGTCAATGCCCTCAACCTGAGCATATCCTTTACAAACCAATCTGGCCTTGTTCCTTACAATTTTGCCATCTTCATTGAGCTTGTTCCTGTAGACCCATTTAGTGCCAATGACATTCTTGTCTGTAGGCCTTGGTATCAATTCCCAAGTTTTATTTTTCTCTATTTGATCCAACTCTTCATTCATTGCCTTGAGCCAACTAGCATCTTCACATGCCTCTGCAACTGATTTTGGTTCAATATGAGATAGGAAAAAAAACATTTGTTTTGGTTGTCTCACCTTTCTTGTTTGCGTACCAGCAGATGGATCACCAAGAATTAATTGCTCAGGATGATTCTTTTTTACCCTTCTTGAGCCAATTTTATTATGCCTATCTGCCTCTGAATCAGACTGCTCTTCTTTTTCTTCTGTCTCAACCACAGCTCTCTGTCTTGGCACATTTGTAACATCCTGCTCCTTTTCTGTTTCATTGTCATTCTGATCACTGTCCAGGTCTTCAAAAATAGGAACTTCATTATTTGATCCTGTAGGAGAATTCTTGTGCTTATCAACTCTCACATCTGCACTTTCAATAATTTTACCAAGTTTTTTATTGTAGCATTTGTAAGCTTTGCTAGAGGTAGAGTAGCCAAGAAATATTCCTTCATCAGCCCTATCATCAAACTTTCCTAGACCATGACTGGTGTTCTTGATATAACACTTACTACCAAACACCTTGAAGTGCTTTGTTGTGGCCTTCTTACCAAACCATAGTTCATAGGGTGTCTTGTCTTCATGTGGCCTCAACATACATCTATTCTGAACATATATTGCTATATGCACTGCTTCTCTCCAGAATTTATTCCCCATGTCATTTTTAGTTAACATAGTCCTGACCATCTCTTGAACAGTTCTATTCTTTCTTTCTGCAACACCATTTTGCTGTGGTGTTCTAGGAGCTGATGTCTGTCTCTTGATGCCGTTCTCAGAACAATATTCTGCAAAGTCAATCCAGGTGTACTCTCTTCCCCTATCAGATCTCAGACACTTGATTTTCTTCTCTGTCTCATTTTCAACTTGAGTCTTGAAGATCTTGAATCTAGCCAGAGCTTCTGACTTATGTTTCAGAATCATTACCCAAGTCATTCTAGAGTAGTCATCTATAAATAGAATGAAGTACCTTTCTCCTGCAATGCTTTGTGTTCTCACTGGCCCACATAAATCTATATGAATTATCTCCAATGGTTGAGTAGTGTGGTATTCCTTAGGCTTGAATGATGTTCTTGTCTGCTTCCCCTTCTGACAAGATACACAGATATCATTGGAAGGCTTTTTCAATGAAGGAATGTCTCTCACAACATTCTTGTTGGATATTTTTAACAAATTTTTAAAGCCAATATGTCCTAATCTTCTATGTCATAACCATGTTTCCTCTTCTTGATTCATCATACAATTTTCTTTAAAATCTTCAGACAAAATGTAGAGGTTTCTATGAGTTTTTTTTCCTGATGCCATCAACTTTCCACTATTAGACCTTCGGATCTCACATCCTTGATCATTAAAAATTACATTGTAATCCCTATCACAAATTTGACTGACACTCAATAAGTTATGTTTCAAACCTGAAACATAGAGAACATCATGAGATTTTATATTTCTATTAATGTGGCTGATGCTTCCCTTTCCAACTATCTTGGCACCATTATTGTTGCCAAATTTAACTGAACCTCTTTCATAATGCTGAAGCTTCAGAAGCCTATTACTGTCTCCAGTCATATGACTTGAACATCCACTGTCAAGAATCCATGGTGTAGAGCTGTCTTGTGCTTTAAAAGTTGTCTGCACAACCAAAGAGCTGTCTCTTTCTATTCTGTCCCTCTGAACCCAAACTCTCTTCTGTGATGATGCCTTCTCAACATGTTTCTGCTTTGGAACCTCTCTTCTTGTTCTCGCTATGCTTGTCTCGTAAAGGTGGCATAGGGGGAAAGATGGTTCTACAGTTCCTTGCTAGAAGCCCAAAGTTGTGACAGTTGTAACACTCAACAAAATTCTCTTCAAGGGGAGCAAATTGATTTCTACTCTCAAATTTTACATCTCTCATGTTGAATTAGCAGGTAGCAATTTTATGTCCAAAGTTGTTACATCTGTAGCAGTAACCCTGAAAATAAGGTCTTGACCTTGCAGTTGCCATGTATCACATCTCTTTCGTCCCGGGGCCCCCGGGATAATTTTCTTTGTAGAAATTGTCATACTTCATTCTCTTGCCTTGCCATGCATTTTGTCTTGGCCTTGCATAGTGTGAGGACAATGGTGAATCGACGTGATCCTCCTCGGGATGGAAATGTGTATCCTGTATCGATGAAGATCGTCAATGACTCCATTCTCTTGCCCCATTACCAAATGCTAATTTTGACTCTTTAAGTTTGAGGAGCCCAACCAAATTTAAACCCCCTTTTAAAAAAATATAAAAAAAAATTTTTATAACCCCACCCCCCCCTCCCCCCCCCCCCAAAAAAAAAAAAGGTTTTTTTTTTGGAAGTGATTTATGCATGTATTAGATTCTTTGTTGTTCAAGTTGAAGTTTATCGGATGTATGGTTGATGGGTGGCTTTGTACCGTATTTGGGATTCCCAAATTGCCTCACGTATTCTAGGGTTTGCCCTAGAAATCGGGTCCACGTAGTTCGAAATTTGTGAGAGTCGGATTTGGAATGTGTACCAAAATCCTTCCAATTTTGTCAATAGGATCTAGGGATGAGACCTAAATTCCTACCATTTTTATTTGGGATGTGTACCAAATTATTTCTATTTTTGTCAATAGGATCTAGGGATGAGACCTAAATTCCTACCATTTTTATTGTTTCTATTTTTGTTAATAGGATCTAGGGATGAGACCTAAATTCCTACCATTTTTATTGTTTCCATTTTTGTTAATAGGATCTAGGGATGAGACCTAAATTCCTACCATTTTTATTGTTTCCATTTTTGTTAATAGGATCTAGGGATGAGACCTAAATTCCTACCATTTTTATTTGGGATGTGTACCAAATTCTTTCTATTTTTGTCAATAGGATCTAGGGATGAGACCTAAATTCCTACCATTTTTATTTGGGATGTGTACCAAATTATTTCCATTTTTATCAATAGGATCTAGGGATGAGACCTAAATTCCTACCATTTTTAATTGTTTTCATTTTTAGGTTTCTAGGGTTTCCTATCCCTTTTCATTGTGATTTTCATTTTTTAGGGTTTCATACCCTAATTATACTCTTTATTCTAGGATTTATTTTGTCCTAATTATTCTTTCCATTTTTAGGGTTTCACTTCCCTAATTGTTCAATTCTTTCCATCTTAGGGTGTATCTTGCCCTAGTTGTTGTACAATGTAAACAATCTAACAAAGCAATGTGAGCTTAAATATAGCAGTGTAAGCATCCAAATATAGCATGTTGGAAATATATTCAAATTCAGTTTTAACTATTTATTGCTTAAAAAATACAATTTAATTCTTCAACAACCCTTTTAATATAATTATAAAAAAAAACAACAAAAAAAAAAAAAAAAAAAAAAATAAAATATAAAAAAAAAAAAAAAAAAAAAAAAAAAAAAAAAAAAAAAAAAAAAAAAAAAAAAAAGAAATAACTATATCCTAAAAAAAAAAACAAAGACCCCCCTTAAAAAAAAAAAAAATTTTTAAAAAAAAATAAAAAAAAAAAATAAAATAAAACACTTTTTTTTAAAAAAAAAAAATATAAAAAAAAAAAAAATCAAAAAAATCAAAAAAAAAAAAAACCTTTTTTCATTTTTTCCTATCCACCAAAAAATTAAAAAAAAAATATATTCTTTAATAAAAAAAAAATAAAAAAATATATTTTATAAACTCTCTTATCTAAAAACTTAAAAAAAAAAAAAAAAAATATTTTCTTTGTAGAAATTGTCATACTCCATTCTCTTGCCTTGCCATGCATTTTGTCTTGGCCTTGCATAGTTAGTCTTAGGAAGAGAAATTTTGTTTCCACCTTGACAATGAACTATAGGGTCCTTACCCTTTTCATTTTCCTTTACAAAAGATATGGGCCCTTTTCCCTTTGAGTTTACAATTTTTGATGTCTCTCCTTTATCAAAACCAAGGCTAAACTTGATGTGTGAAGGTCTTTGAGCATTGATAATCCTGTCAAGCTTTTTACTACTAGGATGCACTGAAGTAGAATTATTTAAATCCTCATGTTGAGATAATTTTTGTTGTCTCTCAACCTCTTCTTTTTCATACTCTGCTACTTTTGTCTTTATAAGAGCAAAATCATTCTCAAATTCTTCAAATCGATCAACCATAGGAAGTTGTTCTTCAAGTTGACCTTTCAAACTTGCATTCTCATTCAACACCATGGAGTAATCTACAGATGCCTGTTTAAGCTGAGTATTAAGACTTTCTATAATTTTCTTGGACTCTTCATATTGAGCTTTCAATTCTTGAATTACTTGCTTTTGCTTTTTGGCTTCTTGAGAGGCAAGCTTGTTATGCTTCCTTTCCTTCTTGAGCTCCTTCATGGCTGCCACAAGTTCTTCCTCAAAGTTTATCTCACCTTCTTCATCACTACTTGAAAATTTATCTTCATTGTCTCTTTCTTCATCACCACTTGAGATAGAATTCATAATTTTCTCTTCATTTGAGTTCTTCTCTTGATCTTCAATATAAACCATGAACAAAACCTCACTAGGCTCATCTTCAGAGATTTCATCAGAGTCATCATCTGAAGTTTCAGTGCTTCTTTTAGAGATAAAACTCTTTTTGTTGTTGGACTTGTTTTTCTTGAAGTTATAATTTTTCTTTCCTTTAAACTTACTTTTTCTATCTTCTTCATCATCACTGTCAAACTTACTCTTCATGGGGCATTTTGCAGCAAAATGTCCAACCTTGCCACAGTTGAAACATTTGAAAGGAAGCTTGTTCTTGTATTTACATGTACCCTTCTTTAATTTTCTAGTGAAATGAGCTGTGGCCTCATCTTCACTTTCTTCATCATTTTTTTTTTAGAAATTTTCAGCTTCTTCATAGCCTTGAAAGCTACTTGCTTGTCTCCAGTAGTTTCAGGGTCTATTCTCATCTCAAAAGCTGTCAATACACCATGTATTTCATCTATGGTGACTTCATCCAAATCCTTAGTTTCTTCAAGAGCAGAAACCATTGATTCATACTTGGATGTGAGAGACCGCAATATTTTCTGACAAACAACATAACCTTTTAAATCTTCACCCAGTCCTGTGATAGAGTTAACCACTTCATTCACTCTATTCATATACTGATCAACAGTTTCATCTTCATTCATTTTTAGGTTTTCGAACTGAGCCCTGAATGTTTGCAATTTCACTTTCTTGATCTTCTTGTCTCCTTCATAGATGTTTATTAGTCTATCCTAGACCTCCTTTGCAGTCTTGCAATCCATGACCTTGGACAATTCACTGTTGGTCAGACCACCTTGAATGGCATTGAGTGCCTTTTTGTTATTTTCAAAATTCTTTTTGTCTGTTGCACTAGGAGCAACTGTATCATGTGGAGTGTAGCCAAATTCAACTGTAGCCCAAACATCAAATCCAAGTGATCCCACATATATCTCCATTCGCCTTTTCCAAAACACAAAGTCTGTACCATCGAACAATGGGGGTTTATGTGAACCTTCCCCTGGTGCCATTGCTACCCTCTGATCTCTCAGATGCTGATTTAGCTTTCACTGAGCCTGGTGCTCTGATACCAATTGATGGACCTTGAATGACACTGAGAGGGGGAGTGAATCAGTGTGAATACTTTTCCCCTGATATTTTTTTGCTGCCCAGTGCTTATGATGAATCAGATTGCCTCACACACAGTCGTATACAAATCTACCTCGCAACCACTCAGTGGCCAGGTCTACGAATTTGCACACCCATCTTGCAATTCATTCCACGCACTTCACAAAGTACATAATTAAAACAAACCACAACACAGAAGGATTACGTGGTTCATCACCACAGTAAGTGATGGCTAATCCACGGAGTAATGCCCAATAGGCTCCGTATTTACTCAATACTCAACTTTTAGCCCTTTACAGGACAAGGATGCTCACCCTAAATTTTCCCAGCATAAAACTGAGAGGGCGTAACAACGCCAGAATTCAGGCATAAAGCCAGTGTCCAACACCCACTGAACACACCACAACTAGAATAATTTTTTGGGGCTTATAATGATGCCCTACAATTAAATCCCAACCTTTTCAATATTTCTTTTTTTTTATTTTTTGCCTAATGCTAGCATACAATAGACTCCCATACAACGTAGGCATTCAACACTATCAACCTACTTTAACATACAATGCATTAATTCGATAAAAAATAAGGGAGTTGAGAAAATCTCACAACCAATTTTTTTCTAACAACTGACGACATTTCTCTTCTTCTGATAATCAGTTTATCCCTCGTCATATGCAAGCAAGCTCCACCAGCCTTCAAAAACACATCAGTGTATCGACATCAGCACGAACAGGGATGATGAATGATTGTCTTCAATTTCCAAAACCAGAAAAACCAAAAAACATGAAGTTCTTCCCTCTTCCTTCAAAAATCCCCTTTCAGATCTATTTTTCGTGGCAGCAGGTTCACCAACCATTCTCAATTGATAGAGAATGAAAAACCTAGCTCGGAGCAATTTGGATCGTCGGATTTGGCCACCGGATGGCCAAGTTATGAGGAAAACAAGTTCGGCCACTGAAAAAATTCAAAATAGAATCTTTAAACTCAACTTGATGCAGCCGTGAAGCACCGTAGCCACGCGCCGCGCGCCCCGCCACGCCGTGTGTCGCTCTGATAGGCCGAAGAGAGAATCTATACAATCGGTCGTCGGATCTCACTCAAAAAGGTGGGATCAAACCTGATCCCTTGGATCTGGATAATCCGCGTCTCCGAAAATCGACTTGAACGACAGCCGTTAGATCTGGATCTGACCCGCTTCCGTATTGCGCGTGCGTCACACCTAATCACGGCTCTGCTCCCATGTGACGCGGTGCATGATTATGCACTGCGTCAGGCCAATCAGCTCATGCGCGGGAGTATCTGATGACTCCGCCTGAGAAACACCATAGTCCGCACTTTTTCTGGGCATCAGATTGGAATAGAGACAACGTGGCTTCATCTGGGCCGTTGATATGGGATTTTGACTTTTGCAAACTGCCCAAAATACCCCTGAGAATTCAAAAAATGGCCTCTGTAACTTTTACACTTTTGTTAAAAGTCTACAGAGACGATTTTCCAGAGAGGTTTTCTCTCTCCTGAAAAATCGTCGAACCGTTGGGGGAGGGCGCGGCATGCGAGAGAGACAAAGCCAGCGCGCGCGCTTGGGCCTTGCGGGCTGTGCCATGCGACGGCATGTCTTGCGATGGTGCCATGCGGGCTGTGCCATGCGGGCCTGCTTGCTGTGGTGCCTTGCTGTGGTGCCATGCGGCTGGCCTGCTGGCTGGGCTGCCTTGGCCCTCGGCCAGGCTGGCTGCCTTAGCCCTCGGCCAGCCGGCGCCTTAGCCCCTGGCCGGGCTGGCCATGGTGGCATGCAACGCCCTTTGGTGGGTCCCACTTTCTCTCTCCTCTTTCTCTCTCTTTTGATTCTCTCTCCTCTTTCTCTCTCTTCTGATTCTCTCTCCTCTTCATGCTTCACAGCACCTGTGACAAAGCCACATTGCCTGTTTCACTGCCATATCGCCTGTAGGGTCCGCAGACACTCTCTCTCATCAAACTTGACCCAGTTAACCCAATTTACCAACAATTACAATATGAAGGCCAACAGAATAAAGGTAAGAAATCCTTTGAAGGATATTGTTCTATGAAATACACCTCAAGAGCGGCATATATGCAGCACTATATAACCTTTCATCAGGTAAAGAAGCGTCGTTAATGTTTATGGCCCGAAGCTTGACCCCTCAATTTCACATCCACACCATTATGTTTTTTAATCTTGTACATAAGCAATTAACTTGCACTCCTAAAAAATTGTTTGGTGGAAGTCAAGTCCATTGTGAAAATGAAGTTACCCTATAGAATGACCTGATAATCATTTCTAGATCAAAGACTCTAGATCTTCTGTTCACCAACTCATTTAGAGTAATTTTACTTTTATATGTCATTTATAAATTTGAATTACGGATTCAAGTTAACATTGTTTGTTCCTGATCACATGTTTTCATCTTGTACGTGATAATTGAATTTTTTTTTTCCCTTCCCATGACTGCTAATATTCATTCCAATGAGAAGTTCAGAGCTCCACAATATGATCTATAGCTACACTCAAATATTTGAATGAGTACCAATATTTTTGGATTTAGAACCTTTCCTCAGTACCATCTTCTGTCCATCAAGATTTTTTCAATTGCTGATGGATGACTACAATTTATTGAAAGAGGTGTCTGGCCGGAGAAAAGGGAAGCTTAGTCCACTAAATCTTAGGCTTTGTGGCTCTCGAGGAGAGGTGAAGAAATTGATGTTTTGTGAGAATTGTTAATCCATCAAAAAAAGGCCTTCTTATAATTTTTTTTATATCAACAGTTGCGCCAGCATAATCACACATCAAGAGAGATTGAGTTCTTAACCCAAACTGAAAGTTGTCGGACCTGGATGAGCATATTCATAAATGAAATTGACTTCACAAAGAGGACTTGACTCTTATCTTCGTAAATTCATGTCTAGAGTTCCTGTTGAGCTAAATATAGTCTTACCCTGATAGACTATTGGATAATTGAATTCAAATAAATGTTACAGAAGATATCTGTATTAAATAGAATAGATGTCTGTATTAAATAGAATAGATGAGAACCTCCACCCCTCTGCTTGTGCTCCACATGAAAATCATCATTGTTCCTGCCAAAAGAAAAGCCGGGAAGGGGGTAAGAAGAAAAATCAGTAAGAGGTACCTGCAAATAATATGTTAGAACTCAATAGATTTCAGGTCAGAAAAATGCCATTGACAGCAACTCATTCATCAACAAAACTTTCAACAAACTTCCAATGGAGCTCCCAATTATCTCACAATATGTCAGGACCCAATAGATTACCTAGCTGAAAAGGCCATTGACAACAACTCATTCAGAGACAAAAGTTTCTACAAACTTTGAAGGGAGCTCCCAATTTTCTCTCAATTGTATCAACAAGAATACAACCCTAGAGAACATAAGCTCAGAATTACAAACTCTGCAGTAGTACTACCCAGGAAGGAGTGGTTTGTTAAAACTCCTTTAAGTACTGCAAATACATTTATATACCTGCATATGGAAAAAAGGAAAAGATACGTAAAGTTGACATGGATTGATCTTGTCTTCTTTACCAATCACACAACAAAGAATTCAAACAAAAATAATTTTATTTTGGTATGCTTCAAATAAGATTGCAAGAAATTAACTACGGGGCGATTGAATGGCAGGGCAATTCTCCTTTGGCAAACAGAAGTATGCAGGAGCACAGTCTCACTGCCAAAGGAGGATTGCACTGTTATTCATTAACCCCCACATATGCCTTGTGTCCTCAAGCCATGGATAAGTTCTTGGAGTTCATGCAATTTATAGAGTTTATTTGGGTTACAGCTTTCCATATGCTCTCAAAAAGAGTAGCATATCCTGGGAATAATTCCAGTGAAATTTTATCTTACTTTTCTCTCTCTCCTCGCCCCCCAAACCCCCTTTTTTTCCCTTTGTTGGGATCACTGTTGGCTGCCTTGAGATCCCAAGAACCATCAACCTCTTCAATTACCTAGGGTCAAAAGATATAAAGTTTGATATTTCAAACGATGTCAGGCTTGGTTCATAATTTTAGTTTTATAGTTATTATATAAAATGGCAAGTTTCTCCTCCATGTTCATTTTAAGTGAAGGACCTTAATAACCTAAAAGTCTCCTTTAAATGGTATAAAAGACAAATCAACTATAAATTTTTTCTGGATTAAATTATCACTCCTAATATAGAGTGTGTGTATAAGAATTTTAGGCTCTTTTTGGTATGTATTATAAAATTAATTATATAATACATTATGACATATATAGTTGTTTAGTATGATTTATGATATAATCCAAAATCTATAATAGGTTAGAAGATATTTATTATTATTGTGATAATCTATTATTACTTCTTCATGTTTAGTGGTATTAAACTGTTATTGTTTATGATTCACAGTTTATTCTCATAAATGATTTACTATAAATATAAATTATACCAAAGATAGTCTAAGATAAAAATAAAAAAATAAAAAAAAATTAAATAAAAAAAAATAAAACACCTCAATATGATCCATACTTTTTTTTAGTATAAACCTTTTTTATTTTATCTTAAGGTTTTTGGCTTGTCCCTGATTAGACTTGCAAGTTGTGTATCAGAAGCATTTCCTGCCTCAAAGAACATGTTGACACGCATTCTTACCATACTAGGCAGACATGCACATACATTTATGGATGAAGAAATCATTACATGCATGTGTAGTGCAACCCCAAGGGCCAAGACAAAGGACTTTAGTTCTGTGCATCTCATTCCTCCAAAAAATAAAGACCACCTATGGGAAAAAAGAAGAAGCAAGAAGATGACAGATGAGAGATTATACCCTAGGATCTACCATCCTTGATATTTTTTTCCTCCTCTCTCTCTCTCTCTTTGGGAACTTGTTGGTTATCTTACTGATAACATTCTCTAGACATCGCATTCTTACTCCTGTGTATACTGGACCACAGTATTGACAGTTGAGTGCAATTCAATTAAGGAAAGAGGAAGGTTGATTACGACGTGGGGATAGGATCTCCACTCAGAGGGAAGGGAGTAAGGAGTAAGGACTTGTAGGGTGTGGCTGCTGAGTTGGGTGCCATATCATCCATATTTCTATTTTTTAAATGAAGTCATCCATATTTCTAGAACTTTAATATTTCTCTCTCGCTCTCTCTCTCTCACGTGAAGTTGTTAAATGGGAACATTGCCACATAGATCTTGTTCCTCAAAGATATTCCAGTGACTTTTATGTTCTAAAGGACACCCTTATACGAGGAAGGGGCTAAAGCAGGGAGGTTTGAAACAGAAAGATCCACTTTCCAGCACCAACCATAGAAGATAAGATAATGAACCCAGTATATGATGCCCTCTCTTATATAGAGCATGCTAGAATTCTATAAAAACCCATCACGAAAACTTCATTTACTCAAGTCTCGTACGCCGTGCCGAGATGAATTACAGGGCATTTCTTCTTTGGCAGGTGGCTACTCTACCACTACCAAGATGGACGCTTCATACGGTGTGATTATGGTGCCCATTGCCAAAGGAGATATGCCCCGCAATTCTACTGTGCAATCACTTTTCGTGTTCAGTGTGTATGCAATCATTTCTACTATCTGATAACTTTAATTAAGAGGTAAGATTTTCTTTTCTCAGAATGAAATGCAAGTTAAGAAGCTTTTCTCTTTCATGTTTCAAATTAGAACACTTCATGTTTTGATCTGATGGTTCAGTTCAGAGTAGGGTTGGAGCTGAAACCATTGTTTAAGAAAGGCAGAAGGAAGCTTTAGTCTTTGCTTAGATGTGCATTATAGTTTTCCATGACACATCTTGGTTTTCCATGGTTACTTTCAGTATTTATACAGAGTGGCCTAAACTCGAGAGGAATAAATATCCATACTCCCTAAACAGTGTGTTTTTTTTTTTTTTCAAACTAAGTGTGATTAGAGTAGGGGTCAAATCGTCTCCTCCCTGTTCAGGGAGGAGGGAGACGCCCCCTTCCGATGTCCGACACATGGCTTTCTGAAAAATCTGAGCCTCACGTCCGAGCCGACACCCAGTCGACAAACCGAGCCGACAGGGGGTGTCGGCTTAAACGTGGGGCTCGAATTTTCTCAAGAACCACGTGTTGGCCATCCGACGCATCTCCCTCCTCCTTAAATTACAGGGAGGAGACGATTCGAATCCGATTAGAGTACTAGACGCCCAAGATCTGGTCATGTCTTGCTGTCAAATCTCACTTTCAACTTCTTTCCCTCTCCCCTCCTCCAAGAAAACCCTCAAAAACGAAAGGAAAATCAAGCCCATCGCCATGGCAACTTCTGGTGGGAAGTTAGATATTCTAAGTTAAAATAAAAAACAAAATGGAAATTTTTTTAATCGCGTATAATACTTTGTCTAACGTATAAACTTACTAGATGCAGTAACTGAATTTTATTTATTTCAGAAGTATTGTATTGCAAGATTTATTTTCTCCCAGCATGTCCACCAAAGCTTAGAAGTATTCATTATTGTGAAAAACCTTTATTTTCTCCCTTTCTTTGTTGTTGCTTTTCATGGAATAGATATCCACTGATACTATTGTATAACTGTATTTTGCTCGAATCAAGAACCAATAGAAGAGAGAAGAGATATTTTTTTATACCTGGTTATAGCAAAGACTGTTGAATGAAATTGAGCAAATCTTTTGTATGATTCTTTAGCATCTTCAATCAGTGAGACAGTACATAAAAGCTAAAATTGTTGTATGATGAATTGTCTGTTATATTAAAGAACCAAATAATATCATCTCCAATTATTTCTTTAGTTCTTGGGTTTTCTTTTATAGGTTTGTCTATCTGTTGATAGCAATGTTGAAGATGAAGATTCAAGCCTTTTTTTGTGTATTTGACTGGTTTTCCAATCCTGTACATTTCTTTATTTTTTGTTTTCTTAATCAATTCTTTGACAGACCTCTACGCTCCGTGTGTTTCGATGTAAAATTTTATATCTAAATTTACATATAAAAATGCCTTAGCCAAAAAAAAATTACATCTCCAATGCTCAACTTTTTTCACACGAAGAAAGATTAAAACCATGATTGCTAATTGGAACCGTACACAACAAAAAAAAAAAAAAAAAAAGGGGGAAGGGAAGGGTAATAGAATGCCATTATTGAGTTTGTAACCTTGCCTTGTAACATGGATGCCAATTTTTGGACCATAAATGGATCACAAAGGTTAGCCAAACCAAATAGTTTCAGCATGCAAGATTTCCACACCTCTGTAGGGTCATAAGAATCCCACCATATGAGTTGAAGTCTCATCAGAAGTAGGGGTGCAAGTTTTACCCTGACGACCCGAACCCACCTAGGCCCGCCCTGAACCCTGGCAGGGTTGAACCCGGCCCGAACCCTGACAGGGCTGGGTTAGGGTTTAATTTTATACCAACCCTGGCAGGGTTGGGTTGGGTTAGGTTGACCCCCTGGGTTGAACCCAACCCAACGCGACCCTGTATATATTTGAAAATATTTATATAAATATGTATTTATTTGAATATATTTATATATATTTATATATATATGTATATATATTATTATTTATTATATATAAAATTATAAACCTAAAGGTAAAGCTAAACCTAATTCTACTTCTACGGTTCTACCTAAGCCGTAAGCCCTCAATCCCTCATCGACCAGATAATCTCATATTCTCATTTGGTTATTTTCTCTGGATCTCTCTCTCTCTCAAGAAGACGAAGCCCTAAATCCTAAGAAGACGGCGACACTCGGCAGCCGCGGCACCGCACCTTCTCCTCTTCTCTTCTTCATCTCTTCTCCTCTTCTCTTCTTTATCTCTTCTCTTTTTCATCTCTCTCTCAAAGACTCAAACAAACAAAATCGAGTTTACGAAACCCTAAGAGTAGAGGCGACGCCTTCATCTCTTCTCTTCTTCACCTCTTCTCTCAATCTCTCTCTCTCAAATGAAACCCTAAGAGGGAACAGTGCCTCCTAGACTTTCAATCACTCAATCTCTCTGATTCTTTCAACTCTTGACTCTCTCTCTCTCTCGGGTCTCTCATGATTTCTCTGATTTTTTGATGTCCTGTTCTCCTTCATTCCGAATCGGATAGTTGCAGACTTGCAGTTGGTTGTTTGGTCATTCTGACTCTCTCTCTCTCAATCTCTCTGACGAATATCAGGTAAGTTACTTTGGAAAAGTTTAAGAATGCAGTTGGTTGTTCGGTTTTTGCTTGGCTATTTATTTTTTTTACTCAACTACAGAGGTTAGGTGCCTTGGATTGAGTTTATGTTTATTTCTTTATTTATTTGGCTTGATTTTGAATTTTTTACACAGAAGAAGAGAACATAAATGTTATCAGTGGAGTTTTATAATTTTATTTGATGTTTTGGGTTTAGAATATGAAATCAGAATATGCATCTTTTTTACATTAAGCATGATCAACAATCATGTTAAAGAAACATCACAAACGATTTGTGATTCTACAAACTTGGCCAACACTGTTTTCTACATGGTCGGTGATTAAAATGGGTTACCGTGACTTAATGGTTAGGCATCTATGTATGGAAAAGACAAGTGAAGACGTTAGACTGGTTAAGCTACTCTCCTTAGTGATTAAACTCAGAAAAAAAAGAGAACGTAGTGAAGCGTTACGGGCAACCCCCGATAAGTACATGTATGGAAACAGGGTGCTACAAAGGTCCAGAGGCAGGCAATCCGGTTCCAAGAATGGGAACCAGACTTTGATGTTAATAAACCTCAGGTCCATAAGAACATTCAGTGGATCCATCTGCCCAACTTAGCTCTAGAATACTGGGACGAAGAGATCATCTACTCCATTGCCTTAGCCATTGAACGGTCTGTGTCATTGGATTGTAGATTTCACAACTCAGTCCATGGTAAGTATGCTAGAGTTTGCGTGGACCTGGACTAGGGCTCCCCCAAGAAATCTGAAATTCTGATCGAACGGCGACACGGTGGATCTGGCCAGATCAAAACATGATTTAAAAAAAAAAAAAAAGAATCAACAGAGAGAAAAACTTGGAAGAAACAAAGGAATTATATGAAGAAACTCAAAGCAAATCAAACAAAACCTAAATCTGGAAAATTGAAAAAAAGCGATCAAAACATGATTAAAAAAAAATGATCAAAACATGATTAAAAAAATGAAAGAACCGACAAAAATTCTGGTCATTCCTAGATGAGGGATTGCTGAACGGGTGTCTTCCTGGGCATGAAAATGGAGTTCATGGATTGTCTGACATTCTTTTCCGTTGATGATAAGTTTTCAATTTGGATTGCATTTTGTATGCATTCTTGAAATGTATTCTTACAAATGCATTCGTTAAATAAGATAAAAATAGGCCAGAGAACAACTATTTTCACTCACACTCTTGCTGTGAAAGTAGATGAAAAGAAAATGTTTCATATGTAGCTAATACCTTATATGCTACTAAGAATTCCTCACATTACTTTACCTTCACATGGTAGAAATTATCAAGCTATGCTTATTGATTTGGGATTCTGATTCATTTGCACTCATCTCTCTATGTGAGATTCTGATTTTTCATTCTCTTCATTTAAAAAGCTATTGCTTGACCTCATGGATTCCCTTTACATTTTTCATGTTTGATATTTTTTACAGATGTCAATGATGGATCAAAATCAGCCAAGCTCAAGTTAAAATCAGCCACCAAGCTCAAATCAAAATCAGCCAAGTTCAAATCAAAATCAGCCAAGCTCTTCACCAGGTTCTAATGCTAGTTCTGAGGTATCATCTAAACTACCACAACTACCACCATTAAGTGTTTGAAACCATTTTATTAAGGTTATACCTGCTGATGGTTCAAGACCTAGAAGATGTAATTGCAAATATTGCAATAAAGAATTTGGATGTGCTAGTGAGCATGGAACAAGTACACTGAAACGTCATTTGGACAAATGTTGGCAATATCCAAAGAGTAAAACTGATAAGAAACAAAAAAACCTTGGCTATTTCAGCTAATGACAATGATGGTAAGACCACCAACAGTATCTCAGCTTGGAAATTTGACCAAGAATTGATCCGAAAGGAGGTTGCCCGTATGATTATTACGGAAGAATTTCCTTTTAAGTTCGTAGAGAAGGAGGGTTTTAAAAGAGTAATGAAGGCAGCGCAACCTAGGTTTAATCTTGTGTCACGTACCACTGTGACAAAAGATTGTTTTGCATATTATGTGGAGGAGAAAAAAAACTGAAAGGTCTTTTTAAGAGATGTAATTACCGTGTTTGCCTAACTACTGATATGTGGACTTCAATCCAGAATGTTGGTTATATGTGTCATACAACACATTACATTGACAAAGATTGGAATCTACAAAAGAGGATAATTAATTTTTGTGAAGTCCTAACACCACATAGTGGTGAAATTATCAGTAATGTTTTGGAATCATGCCTGTTAGATTGGGGTCTAGAGAAACTATCTACTATTACTGTAGATAATGCATCTAATAATGATGTGGCGATTCAATTATAAAAAGGAGGTTTACCAAGAAAAATGGGTTATTGTTAGATGGTGAATTCTTTCATGTGAGATGTTGTGCTCATATTTTGAATTTGATTATTAAGGAAGGCTACAAATATATTGGGGATTGCATTGATAAAATCCGTTTTGTAGTGAAATATGTGAGAGGTTCACCTGCAAGGTTACAACAATTTAAGGTGTGTTGTGAGCATGAAAAAATTCAATGTAAGAAAAACTTATGTCTAGATGTCTCTACTCATTGGAATTCTACATATTTTATGTTACAAACTGTTTTACAGTTTCAAAAGGCTTTTGAATGCCTAGAGGATAAGGACATGAACTTCAAAATGGATTGCAGGGATATGATCCTTAGTGAAGAAGATTGGAAGAAAACAAAGGTTTTTTGTGATTTCTTAGCAAATTTTTACACTGCCACCACACATTTATCTGGGTCTCTTTATATCACATCTAGTTTATATTTACAAGAAGTTTATGGAATTGAATCAACATTGTTAGATTGGTCAAGAAGTCAAGATCCCATTTGTCGTGATATGGCATTGGCCATGCTGGAAAAATTTAGAAAGTATTGGGATTGTGCAGATAGAGTTAATATCTTCTTGGTAATTGCATCTATTCTTGATCCTCGACGCAAATTAAACTTTGTGAGGTTTTGCTATTCAGACTTGTATTCTACATCTGAGGTTGAAGTGAAAATTACAAATGTGTTAGATGTCATAGACCGCCTATTAAAGCATTATCAGATGCATGAGTTATCTCATAGCGTAGTGGATGCTGTTCCAACTGAAACATCTAATATAGATAATGTTGTCAGGTCTACTAAGGGTTTTAACAAATTCCTTATGCAAAATCAGACTTCATCATTTGGATCAGAGTTAGATCGTTATCTTTTGGAAGGTCTTGTCGTAGTTCGCTTGATTTCAACTTATTGAATTGGTGGAAGATGAATAGCTCAAGATTTGTCATTCTCAGTAAGATGGCTCGAGATATTTTATCAATTCCCGTCTCAACTGTTGCTTCAGAATCTGCTTTTAGCACTGGTGGTCGAATTCTTGATCAGTTTCGTAGCTCATTGACACCAAAATTAGTAGAGTCTTCGGTGTGTTCACAGGATTGGCTACGAAATGAACCACCGCTTAGTAATGAAGAAAATCTAGACGACATCTGTGAGGTGGAAGCAGATAAAAAACTCAATGACAACTATTAATAATTACATGCATTGTGAAATGGATTGTCTTTACTGATTTTTTATTGCATTAATTATATTTTCAGATTTGCAAGAGGAGAGTGGTGACAATGATGTTTTAAGTTTGAGTCATTTGACGGTTTGACCTAAAGTTTGGTATTGTATGTTTGGACTTTGGAGAATTAGAGTTGATTTTGCAATGAGTTTGTTTGTAATTGTCATCTTACCATTTAACTTATTTCTCTTTTACTTTTATATCATTGATATGATAGTTCTTACTTCTAATGATATTTTTCCTTTCATTTTTTTGTAGAAATATGAGTGAGAGGAGGAGGACCGAGGATGGGAGTTTTGGAAGGCCAAATTATAGATCATGATCATCATTTTTTTTTTTCTCATTTATCAGATCTTATGTTAAACACTTAAACTGGTTATGATTTGTGTTTGTTCTATTTATCAGATTTGATTGTTAAACACTAAGAAGTAAGAACTAATTTGGTTTGTATTTGTTAGTTTTTAAGAGAATGTTAGGTTGATTGTGTATGTCATATATTTAAAGTTATAATTGATATTTAGGATCAAGCAGGGGCAATATCAAGGTCAATCTGACCCTGAATCAGGGTTAATCAGGGTTAACCCGACCCAACCCGGCCCTGTCAGGGTCAATCAGGGCTGGTTAGGGTTAGGCCCAACCCTGTCAAGGTCAGGGTTAGGGTTGTATTTTTTTTAACCCTGACAGGGTTTGACAGGGTTAGGGTTGAGCTTAAATAATCAGGGCTGGGGTTAGGGTTTTGAAAAACCAAGCCCAACCCAGCCCAGTTGCAGCCCTAATCAGAAGCCATGCATCTCTGCAGAAAGACACCAACCCACTATTAGTAATGTATACTTCAGCCCAGCCCATTGATGTACAATGTATAGTTAGGGCCAACTCAATAATATGTCTAGGCATCCAAATCCTCTCCTCCACGACTCCCCGGCTCCCACCCCATTCAACCATTGGAGGGGTGAGCCGGCTCAAACTCCAACCACCTCCAACTGTTGGATGGGATGGGAGCCGGGGAGCCGTGGAGGAGAGGATTCGGTTCCTATGTCTAGAGGTTTCTATCACATGTCTAGATCTGATGTAAAGTCTATAGTCTAGAAGATAGTCCATAAGACTAAGTAGATAGGTGTCTGTTATAAAACTGTATTGAAAGCTTCTGTATTGTCATTCTATTCTGCAGTATCATTGAATAGAGTGTAGAGTGTTATGCAAGAAATGTCTTCTTGAATTTTATCGTTAGTTTTCATGATATCAAAGCATTTGTGAAGGAAATTTCTACAGCAACACTCTTTTACTTTCTTCATTAATTGCATCGTCTAGATGGCATCTTCAAGATCCGAATCGATTTATCCTTATCTGATGAACTTGATATGACACTGAGGGGTGAATCAATGTCTGAAAATTCTCTCTAATTATTTCACTGCTACTCAGAGCTGATGGAGACCTAACTTTTCACACACACAAGCGCATGCAAATCTACCTCGCTACCACTCAGTGGCCAGGTCTACCAGATTTACACACCCAGCCTGCAAGTCATTCCACGTACTCCAAAATATACCAGAAAGATAAAAAATGAACACAGGGATATTACGTGGTTCACCACCACAATGTGTGATGGCTAGTCCACGGAGTAATGCCCAACGGGCTCCGTATTTACTCAACACTCAACTTTTAGTCTCTAACAAGACAAGGATATTAACCCTAGGTTTTCCCAGCATAAAACTGAGAGGGCGTAACAACGCCAAGATTCAGGCTACAACAGCCAATGTTCAGCATCCACTGCACATACTACGCTTAACCCGCACCCACAAGAAGCAAATAACAATTTTTAGGCTTATAATGATGTCTTACAATTTTTTCCCATCTAGCTAGGTATTCATAACTTTCACCTATGCTAGCATACAATATATTGAAAGCATAAATAGATAGGGAATTAGAGAATCTCATAAACAATGCTTTTGAATAGCCAATAATCTCTTTGAAGCTTCACACTACCCTCAGGTACTCTCCAACAGCCTTCAATGATGATAGAGATCGATTCACAGAGCACACCTCATCCACAAGCTTCCAATTTCTTCCACCCAACCCATAATCACCATGAATATAAAAATAAAATCTCTACTGACCTCTCATAGGGATTTAGCATTCCATTGATGCACAAAGAAGAGGTAGTTGGTGATTGATCACTCTCACAGGGCACGAAACCTTAGAAAACCTCTTGTCTACCTTCAAATGATTTTTTAATTTTCTCATTGTTTTTATGACTCCCAACACCTCCTAATGTATAGAGCATCCGAAAATATGGAAAGCGCAACTTGAACGGACTGATTTGGAGCTCGGATGATCGACTTATGGCGGTTTGAAGTTCAGCCAATGAAACATAAGAAAACATAATCTTTTTTAGGCTTACCGTGCACCCGCTTCACACTGGAGCGCAGCCGCCTTCTGTGCTATCGAGATCTGATTCGCTGCATCGAGAATCTTCTTTGGTGGCCGTCGGATCTCTAATAAAAAGGCGGGATCGATCGTGGTTTGTCGGATCTGCATAATTCGCGCCTCTGAAAATCGGCTCTAATCAATGCCGTTAGATTGAGATCCGCACGCGCCGCACCATATGTGAGAACACCAAATCAAGACGCCTTTCTTCATGTGCTGTGGTGCACTATTTTAAATTTCTTCCATCTAACCAGAAGTTGCGTGATGGAATCTCGACGCAAAGGCCGCATTACAATCAAGCCCGCCTTGATCTAGGCCATTCAAAGTGGATCTGAGCATCGTGGCTTCAATCTGGCAGCTGATCTTGCATCTTGTCCTATCCATCTTGACAAAAATGCCCTCCACAATACCTCTAATGACCTCTGTAACCAAAATTTGATAAACCATCCTCTGTAGAGAATTGGTTCCCGAGAGAACTTCTCTCTAAAATTCCTCGACCCTCTCTCTCTAAGAATAAAATCAAACACATGGTGAGCACTTACTGGGAGGGACGGCCAGGGTCATAGGCGTGGGCATGCGGGCTGTGTGGCACCATGCTGTTGCCTATGCCTTGCGGCTGTGTGGCATGCCATGGTGCTGCTATAGCCTTGCAGCTGGCCATGTGGGGCTGCCACTATGGTGCCGTGGCCCTCGGCCAGGCTGGCGGCCATGGTGACATGCCACCATGGCACAGTGGGTCCCACCCACTATTTTTCTCTCTCCTCTTTCTCTCTCCTTGTTCTCTCTCTACATCTTCTTTCTTTCTTCATATTTAATGCCTCAAGATGCCACAACACTGCGTAGAAGCGCCGTCACATATCAGACACTCTGCCACACCAGCAGTGAGGCCCATAGACACTGGGTAAATCATTGCAAGTCATCTAAAATACATGTAGAACACACATACGAGGTTGCCACATCTGTGCCACTGCACTGACACTCTCTCTCCTACACTAATACTCTCTCTCTCCCCATTTCTCTGACTGAATGCTCACAAACACTGTCACATCAGCCAAGTTGCCAACAATGACAACATAAAGTCCAACATTATCCAGCAAACGTTAATGTAAGCAACTTCGTCTCACTCAAGCTTCATCCTGGGAACTATCTACTGTGAGAAACTTAGATGCTAACATTGATTGAATGCCAAGATGTTATGATCACACCATTGATCATTTGGCAAAGCATAAGAATGGTAGTTTCTATAATTGTAATTGGTAATATAAACAGTAAGATAATGAAATACAGGGAAACAATTACAAATCAATTTCCTCTCTAATCTTCTTTTTCTAGGAGGTCGGCTACCCACGAAGTAGTCATTCCTGATACGTGTTGTATCATTGGTTCTTTCACTAAGAGGTCTCATGGACTCCTTTCAAGCATCGATGGATTTACAACGACAGACTCTCGCTGAGCTCTCTCGGCTCTTGACCTCCATGGAGGAGAAGATCGACAAAGCCCTGCAACTGAGAAGTGTCGTCGCTCCTTTCCTACCCACAACCAACATTGTAGCAATTCCCAACCCTCTGTAATCGACTACCCAACCCACTAGTTACCCTTCCTGCTTCACTCCAGTCGACTTTGATCTTCTTAGCCTTTTTTTCACCAGTGTCAATATCCACATCAAACCCAATCTCAACCCTTCCAACCTCCATCTCAGTCCCAGCCCCAATCCTTAACCCTATCAACATCTCTGTCGACTGTTGCACCACCAACCCTCCCTAGCTTTCCATTAACACTCTGCACCAGATAACCCTCTACAATCTCCATCGCCTCATGTTTCTTCTCCCTTCCTCGTCCCTCTGTCACCTCTCTTTTTTGCAAATCCAACCGCTAACCTTCCACAAAACCATGTGTCCCCAAATAACAATCAGTAGTTACCCGATGTCCTTCCCAAGCTTCAGTCAAACAACAATAAGCAATTGGCAGCTCTACTAGTGAGCATGTCCCAAGACCAATCCACAGCAGCATATGGGTCAAAGGAGACAAACGGTTTGGGGGCGAAAGAATACCGGCCGCCGAAGGATCAAGATCTAGAAGCTTCCAGTCCAGAAATCGAAGAAATTGAGCCCATACCTGCAGATTTGGTGACAATACTTTCAGCAGATGAGCACTTCTTTGAAGGGAGGCTTGTACCTCTGCAACTCCCTACGTGTTGTCATTACTTGGGTTTTCTTAAGCAGATTCACGCTTCACTCACCATCATCGATTTCATCAAGGGAAACCCCCACTTGAGTGCCCTCATCAATGACTCGTTGTTCGCTGAAACGAAATCATTCCGGTGGAAAACAACGATCCAAGCCTATACCAATAGCGACCACTTCATAGAAGCGCTTGAACTTCAGTCACCATTTAGCAAAACAGGTATCGAACCCAACACTCTGGTTCGACTACATGGCCAACCCCCTCCGCAAAGGCGGCAGTCAGAGCTCCAGCCTCATTGGATCACGGTTGCAACGTACGAGCCCTCGGATTTTCAGTGTTCACCCCTATTTTGTTCCAATCTTCCGCCGGAGACAAAATATACTCAATTGTTGGAACCTTGGCCAAGTTGAGCAGTTGAGAGCAACTTTGTATGTGTTGTCATTGTTGGCAACCTTGGTGACCTCTTGATAGTTGGCAAAGTGATATGGAGGAGAGAGAATATCAGCAGGCAGTGTATCTAGTCAGCAGACAGAGTAGACACTCAGCAGGCATGGTTGGACAGTCAGAAGCCTATTTGGAAGCTAGTACACAGCCCTATGTGCTTGTAGTTCAGTGAAAGAAGACAGGAAAAGTAAAGAGAGAAAATAGAAAGAGAAAGAGTGTCTATGGGTCCCACTGAAGTTCCACTGACAGATATGGTGACTAGGTTGGTACACTGTCACCAGTTGATGAGAGAGACTAGCAGAAGAAAGAGAATGAAGACCAGAAAGAAGAGAGAGAAAGAGGAGAGAGAAAGAAGAGAGAGAAGATGAGGAGAGAGAGTGGTGGGGACCAGGTGGGTCCCACCTCATGTGGCTCACCACCTTAGCAACCCAGCTCAGGCCAGTTGGCCCACCAGGGTGGCAGCTCAGCCAGCCATGCCGTGTGCTCGGCACAGCAAACCAACAGGTGCCTTGCCCAGTAGCACAGCACAGCAGCATGCCATGCGTACAGTAGCACGGCATGCCACGTGCACACAGCAGCACAGCTATGCCACGCACAGCTATGCCGCGCACAGCTATGCCGCAAGTCAGCAAGACAGCAGCAGCACCCGCGTGCACAACATCCTCATGACTCGATGCCTGCAAGCGCGGCCATTGCATCGTGTACTGACTGCAAGCCTCTGCAAGGTTTGAACGGCATGCACATCAGGTGTTCAACGCAATGCCGCAGAGAAACTTCATCGCAAGACCCTACTAGAAAAAATAGGACTTACAGGGCATTACCACACTTTGTTCAGGGGTATTTTGGTCAAAGAAAAAGAAGAAGATCCAAAATGGAGGGTCCAGATTGAGCCACGCCATTCAGATGCTCATCCAGTAGCTGATATCAAGGCGGGCAATGGTGTTTCACAGGTGCTCCATCAAGATTCTTGCGTGTGATTGAGGATTGGTCAGATACATTTTAAAAAGGTGATCCGCGTCACATGGAGCCCAATCTAGGATTCGGTGAAGCGCTCATATGGTGCGTCGGCGCTGCGGATCCCAATCTGATGGCTAATATTTGCTCCAAGATCCACTGACGGGATTTTAAAGATCGGAAGGCCCAGAGGCTTTCTCGCTTTTACCTGACTGATCTAATGACGGATCATCAAGATTCTCTGATCCGCCAATCAGAACTCGACAATGTCGTACGGTACGATAGAGGTGGCGGCGCTAATGTGTGTCGCGGTGCACCAAATCAAGTCCGAAGATGCTGTTTCTTTTAATCTGATTGACTGGACTTCGGATGGCCATATCTCAGCCATCCGATGTCCGATTTGAGTGATTCAAATTGCTCCGAACTCATCTTCTCGAGCACTGTTCACCTGCAACAAGAAAACCAAGTTTTGGTGAGAGTGGCTCTGGGTTTGTGAAGAAACAAAGGTTTTTGAGCTTCTGTGTGTGTAAATCCATCTCCACCTACCTCTCTTTGATGCTAATGGCTAAATGAAGCATGGGAGAGGTAGTTTGAGCACTCATGGTGAGTTGTGAGTGATTTGGAATGTGCGTAGAGTGTTGAAAGACTACCAACTATTGTGTGAGAGTGAAAATGAATATCCACCAATACTGAAGACCTGGAGAGACCATTTGGTGAACACCACACATGCCGTGATCACGCTGGGAAGGTAATCACGCACACGAACCCTTTTTATTTGTACCAATGTCATATGGGAAGGGTTTGTAATCTCTATTTGATAAATACTTTGTAACCTGTCAAGTTGGAGGCTTGACTAGAGTAGGGGTTGTTGCCTAGGACTCAGTTGCAGCTGAGAATGTGGTTGATGTTGTAGCATCTGGGTTGTAGGTGCAACCATAGCATTAAAGTAGCGTATTGGGTATAATACGAAACCTTGGTTAGGGTATTGTCCCGTGGAGTAGCCATCACAGTGTGTGATAGGTGAACCACGTTACATAGTGTGTCATGTGGATGTGCCTATTTTTGTTGTGCATGTGAAATGCGTGGGTTACAGGTTTGGGTGTACACACTTGGTAGGCCAAGCCTATGGTATGGATACCTGTAGGTGTGTGGCATGGTGTGTTACACGAAATGTGTAAATGAACAAATATGTGAACTAGTCAGCTCAAGGCAGCCAGCAAGATAGGCGGGCAGCTCAAGGCAAGATTGTTTAATCGGGCCGGACTGACCTCACATTGTTGGGAAGATTTTTAGTAGTCACCGATTCACCCCCCTCTCGGTGTCAACCTGGGAATCACATCAATTGATATTGCACCTCCTAGAGAATACGCTGGACAGCGCTTCATTTTGTGATTCCGATCTCAAGCTTCATTTTGTGATCCCATCTAGGCCACTTTTCCTCCTTGTGTACAATGAGTTACTTGGTATCTTTAATGGGAACAACCATTTTCCTGGTATGGTTTCGTTATCTGCTAGCATGAAACTGCAGATTTCCAACGCCAACGGACAAGGAAGTGGTCACCATAACGGTGCCTCAAAGATGGGTTACTGCAGAACAGGATGTGATGTAGTTGAAATGGAAATATATTATAATCATTCTCTTCTCCAGGTTCACCGGTTTTCTTCTTGCACCTCGATTCAAAGGTCAGTGCATAATTTCCAATTTTGTTGTTTCTCCATCTATGTCTCACTAGAGCAGGATATGACCTTGAGCTCGATACAAGTCTCACTGGATGTTCTTGACTGGGTGAATGCCTCAAGCAATGGGACTAAGGCTGTTGGAGATGTTATGGATGATGGCTTTCCAATGTTAAAAATAGTGGGACAGCTGTTGTGGAATTAGATAGGGAAAATGCTATTTGTAGGCTCAATAAAGCCTGCTATTCATTTACCAATTTTACCCTTGATAAGGGGAAGAATTTTCTTCAGGAGACAACCGATGAGACGGACCTTCAACGTACAAGCTGATGAAGAGCAAGATTATAGGAAATTTCTTGCTACTGTATTATAGGGTGGGGATAGTGAAAGTCTAACAATACAGGAGATTGAAAATGTTGATGATGAGGATGAAGAAAATGATGCAGACATGGAGATAGAAATTTAAAAGGCATTAGAGAGTGAGTTTGATGAAAACCAACTCAAGCTTCAGTTGATTTGACTAGGACAACACTTGGGAATGGTTCCACATTTATCTGTTGATCACAGGTTGACACTGAGAGGGGTGGGGGGGTGAATCAGTGTCTTCAAAAATTCTTCTAAATAATCCTTTGAAGACAGACGCTGCCTTAAGCTGATGCTTTACTCACTAAGCACAACCACACAATCACTGAAGCACTACCACACACACAGTCGTATGCACAACCACCTCACTACCACAAAGTGGCTAGGTCTACCATGTTGTGCATACCCATCCTGTAGGCCATTCCACGCACTTCACAATATACAGATAATCACATTTACAAGGCATCCACAACACAGAGGTATACGTGGTTCACCACCACAGTATGTGATGGCTAGTCCACGGAGTAATGCCCTACGGACTCCGTATATACTCAATACTCAACTTTTAGCTGACTACACAGCAGGGAGTACATACACCCAGTTTACCCAGCATAAAACCAGGAGGGCACAAATGTGCCAATAATTCAGGTATCGAAGTACCAGTGCTCAGCATTCGCTGCACACACTACACTTAACCCGTACCCACGGGAAGCAGACAATATAGTTTTTGGGCTTATATCAATGCCCTACAATTTAATCCCCACTAGCTAGGCATTCATCATTTATCACCTACAGCTAGCATACATTGAGTACAAGAAATAAACAATTAATTCATACAAGGTTAAGAAGCTTACAACCCTTGTCTGGTATTTTCTGGTACTCTGGGAGGACTCTGGGATGTCTCTGTGAAGCCTGGCATACTCCTCAGGTCCACTAGAATCTTTGATGAACAATTTTAACACCAAACCCTAGCCTCCCTTTCCATTTCACTTCCCCCTTTTCTTTAAAACATCAATACACCATTCAGTACTTCCAGCAGCTCACTGCAGTCTCCATTTTTTTCTTTGGCATTTTAACAAACACCTTGAGTGCATGCCTTTCCTTCTTATTCTCTCTTAGTGTTTTCACAAACTCAACATGACCTTCTGGCTTTCATAGGCACATTCAAGCTCTCACAACTCCTGTTTAATTGCATATAATCACTCCAAGCTTTCATTCATAGCAAACGCCATTGTAGCTCTCATTGAAGCTTCAAACAACAATTATTTCTCCCAAACCCTCATACAAGATCTTCAATACAGCTTAATAGAGTCCAATTGAATCCATGGAAGGTTGCTAATCAAAAACCAAGCATTGAACACTCACATACCTTCAAGAGAAGGTTTTCCCCCAAAAACCCGAGCCTCCACGCTGTTAATCGTAGTTTTTCTCTGGTTTATGGTTCTCATTAGATAGGAAATTCGAACACGAAATCGGAGCACTTTGGATCGTCCGATTTGGACTCCGGATGGTCGAGATATGGCCGTTACAATCTCGGCCAATAAAATCATAACAAATAGCATCTTTTGGAGAGGTTTTCGTGCACCGCGCTACACAATAGCGCCGCCTGCGCTGACATGACAGAGGCGCTATCGATCCGCGATTGGCGGATACAGAATCTTCAAAATCCGGCCGTTGGACATCTAGAAAAAGCGAGATTTATTGTGGTTCGTCAGATCCGCATAATTAGCGTCACTGACGATCGGACAAAATGGTGGCCTTCGGATCTGGATCCATCGCCCCGCTGCACCGTAAGCGCGTAACACCGAATCATGGCATCAACTCCATATAGCGCAACACATGTTATTAAGTTGCGCCCAACCAATGAGCATCTTCGCGGGAGAATCTAGGCGCACCGTCAGTTCCACACCTGAGCCCGCCTTCTTCTAGGCCGTCCGATCAGCATATTGCGTACGTGGCTCTCTCTTTGCCACGGATTTCGCATTTTCTTCCTTTTTGATTTCCCAAAATAGCCTTGGAACAGAAAAGAATGGCCTCTGTAACCATTCTTCAAGTTTATTAAAACTGTTGCAGGGTGGATTTCCAGAGAGCTTTTCTCTCTCCTAGAAATCTGTCGAACACCTGGTGTGCGTGGCATGTGGGAGGGAGGAAGCCAGCGCGCGCGGGAGGAAGGAAGCCAGCGCACTGCTTGCGGCAAGGCCATTCGCGCGGCAGTGCTTAAGGGCCTTGCTACGCTGCTGGCCTTCTTGGCTTGCTTGTGGCTTGGCCCTGCTGGCCATGGTGTTGTGGCTGTGGGGCTGGCTGCTACTGCTGGCCTCGACTGCGGCATGCGGCATGGCCCTGCTGGCCTCGGCTATATGGTAGCTGCTGCCTATGGTGCCGTGGCCCTCGGCTAAGCTGGCTGCCATGGTGGCATGCCACCTCAGCATGGTGGGTCCCACCACATCAACTTCTCTTTCTTCTTTCTCTCTCTTCAAATACTCTCTCTTCTTTCTCTCTCTTCAAATTCTCTCTCTTCTGATTCTCTCTCTTATTTTTCTTGCTTCAGGGAGTACATGGGAGATGCCACATCATGCCACATCATCAGTGGAACCCACTGTGGGATCCACTCTCTCTCTTCTTGCCAAACCAAGAATGGGACCCACTCTGGACCCATACTTTCTCTCCTTTTTCTCTTTCCTCTTTCTATCAGCATGTTGCCTATGTGGGTACTGTCCACATCAGTCAAGTTGCCAACAATGACAACACATGGCCAACATTATCTTCTTTTTCTGCTCAAACTGATCTGAAATTCATTCAAGCACAAATTGATATTTTTAGGGAACATTATTCCTCAAATGTAGAGATTATCAATTTGAAATGGGATGACTTTGGATATGGACTCGTCTCACATGGTGAACTCAATCTCTTTGGAGACATCGAGATAAGCCCAGAATCAAGAATCCAAAAATTGGGTCAAAAAGTGTTTGAAGGTCTAATAGCTTACTAGAAACAAGATGGTCGCGTACTTCTCTTTCGCCCAGAACAGAGTGCTATGATTATGAAAATGGGTGCCAATAACGTGATGATGAGTGTGCTTGGGCGGAGTTAGGGTTTCAAAAAGAATGGAGATGTGTGTGAACTTGAGGAGCTGGTCAATGAAGGTCATGTGTTGAAAGAAGAGGTTGAATTTATTGTAGTTCTTCGGGAGATGATATTTAGAGGGACTGATACAGTAGCCATTCTTCTCGAGTGGATTCTTGCAAGAATGGTGCTGCACCCAGAAATCCAATCCAAAACTCAATTTCCAATACCTCATGATGAAGTTAGCAGGTCATAAGCCAATGTCTTCAAGCCTTGGCGATTCAAGGAGGAAGACGTGAGCATCATGGGTTCGAATCTGAGGTTGGCACTTTGCAGGTCTATAAAAGGAGTTGATCCTAGTAAGGCTTTGGGTCTTGTTAATGTTCAGCTCAAGTTAGCTTAGGCTCTCTTTAGTATAGTTTACATTTATGTTTATGAGTTATTTATAATAAATCATTTATGAGAATAAATTATAAATCATGAATAATAACTATTAAATACCACTGGATATAAAAAGTAATAATAGATTATCACAATAATGATAAACATCTTTTAACCTATTTATATATTTTAGATTATATCAATTTATTTAAATATAAATAAGTATTATAAATCATACCAAATAACTATATATATCAAAATGTATTATATAATTAATTCTATAATACATACCAAAGAGAGCCTTAGTTGCTTCAGAACTTCAAATTGGTATTTTCTCATGGTGGTGTAGACTTGTCTGAGTGCCTGCAACTCTCTCTTGAAATAAAGAATCCATTGATATGTGATCCTGTTCTAAGGAATGCACTTTTTAGAGACAAGTTCGTCATATTGGGAGATGGAAATCCCAAAGCAAATTTTAACAAGGAAATTGGCACCTACGCGTGGAAGATCCAAGGGTTCAATTTCACGGCAGCTAAGAAATGGAGTTGGTTTGGCAAAATACATGGCGAGATTTTAGCTGTTGAGAAATTGTGGTGGGCCCTCCGAGTCTTTGTTTAGTGGCCTTATAACAAGGAAAATTTCTTAGGTTGTTCTCGAATGAATTGGTATTGGTTCGACGGATCACGACGATACCTTTCGATTGTACCTTTGGCAGAACCTTGAGGATAAAGTTCTCATACATGGGGATGACAATGTTATGATCACACCATCGATCATTTGGCAAAGCATAAGAACCATAGGATTAGAAAATATTAGAGTGGTTTTAACCACAGATCTGTAACTGAATGGTAGTTTCTAGAATTGTAATTTGTAATATAAACAGCAAGGCAATGAAATACAGGGAAGCAATTACAAACCAATTTCCTCTCTAATCTTCTTCTTCTAGGAGGTCGGCTACCCTCGAAGTAGTCATTCTTGATATGTGTTCATATCAGCCAAGATCTCATTGACTTTATCAATGGCAACATAGCCAAACCAGTCCGAGAGAGGGGGTTAAACAACCTAATCCAGACTACATGTCCTAGATCAAAACTGATCGGTTAATAAAGGCTTATATTATTGGAACACTCATAAAGGAGGCTGTAGGTCTTGCTGTCAGCATCAAAACATCTAAAGAATTGTGGAACATTGTCTTCATCTATGGGCCAAGCTTCAGAGGCTCATGAGTTCGAGCTCCTTTCCAAACTTCATTTTCTCAAGAAGAATGAAGCCACACCATTGTTTGATTTTCTTGTTTATTTTAAGCAAGTATGTAATCAATTATCCGCTATAGATAAATCTGTCTTAGATCAATATAAGGTGTTCTATCTTCTCACCAATCTTAGACCCTCTTTTGAAAATTTTGATACAACCATGCAAAAGCCCCTTTTCCCTAGCTATTCTGATCTCATTCATCTGTTACAAAGTCATGACTTAAGGCAAAGAAGTCATATCTCAGATCGTGCCTCCAATCTAGCATTTTATTCTCGTAAGGCTAACCCTAATCAGTGCAAAAGTGGTTTCTTTAATTCCAAAGGGCGAGGGTATCACCAATCTAGACAAAGCTCTAAAGAGAATAAAGAGCCTAACAGGAGGTCTACTAGTGTAAATGGTCCTAATACAGTTTTTGTGCCTCAAAGGTCTCTGTCAAATCCTTCTCAATAGAAATCTTCTCATCTTTTTTATGAACTTGATATGATACTGAGAGGGGGGGGGGGTGAATCAGTGTCTGAAAATTCTCCTTAATTATTTACTGCTACCCAGAGCTGATGGAGACCTAACTTTTCACACACCTCGCTACCACTCAGTGGCCAGGTCTACCAGATTTGTACACCCATCCTGTAAGCCATTCCACGCACTCCAAAATATAACAGAAAGATAAAACAATGGACACAGAGATATTACATGGTTCACCAACACAGTGTGTGATGGCTAGTCCACAGAGTAATGCCCAACGGGCTCCGTATATACTCAATACGCTTCTTTTTGTTGTCTACACAGCAGGGAGTACATACACTCAATTTACCCAGCATAAAACTAGGAGGGCACACATGTGCCAGGAATTCAGGTATCAAGTACCAGTGTTCAGCACACGCTGCACACCACGCTTAACTCGCACCCACGGGAAGCAAATAACAAAGTTTTTAGGCTTATAAATTTGCCTTACAATTTTCCCCCACTAGCTAGGTATTCAACAATTTGCACCTATACTAGCATACAATAAATTGAAAGCATAAATAGATAAGGAATTGAGAATCTCACAAACAATGCTTTCGAATGGCCAACAATCTCTCTGAAGCTTTACACTGCCCTCAAGTACTCTCTAACAGTCTTCAATGATGATAGAGATCGATCCACAGAGCACACCTCGCTCACAAGCTTCTAATCTCTTCCACATAACCCATAATCACCATGAATATAAAAATAAAAGCTCTACTGACCTCTCATAGGGATTTAGCATTCCATTGATGTACAGAGAAGAGGTAGTTGGTGATTCATCACTCTCACAGGCACGAAACCCTAGAAAAACCCTTTATTAAGCTTCAAAATCCTATTTTTGATTTTTCTCAGCCCTTCTTCGACTCCCAACGGTGCCCAATAGATAGAGCATCCAAAAATATGGAAACTGCAACTTGAACGGACCGATTTGGAACTCAGATGAAGAAGTTATGGCAGTTTGAAGTTCGGTCAATCACAAATAAGGAAAGAGAATCTTTCCTTTCATAACCGCACACCCGCCCGCACCGTAGCTGCGCCGCCGATGGGCTGTCACGCTCTGATTGGCTGATCAGAGTATCTATAATTTCAGCCGTCAGATCTGAGAAGAAAAGGCGGGATTTGATTACGACCTTTGGATTCGAATAACTAGCGTCAGGCATGATCGGATAAGCTCTAGACCGCTAGATTAGAATCCGTCTGCCGCTAAGCCGTATGCGCACATTACCGTATCAGGCTTCATTCTCTATGCTTCTCGCTACATTATATAAAGTTACATCCGACCAATCAAATCACACACGGGAGAATCTGACGTGTCCGACTCATATATACGCTATCCCGCAATTTTGTGATCCGTTAGATGCGGATCTGACAGACGCGGCTCTTTCTCAGCCGTCCGAATGGAATTTAACTCCATTTACGATAATTACTTACCGAATCCTTCAATTTTTGATAATTTCAAATAGGCCCCTGGACTTCTTCAATATATTATTGTTTTCCCTGTTGTAAACAACTCACTGAGAGCTTATTTTTTGCCCTTTTTCGACCGTTTCGACGAGAATCGCGATATCTCCCTCATCCGAAGTCGGAATTGAGTGATTCAAGTTGCGTTGGAAAGCTAACTTGACGCTCTACATCTTTCTAATGCCGGATCTCCATGAACCTGCAGTAGGATCCACCAAAAATAGGCTCAAAGTTAAAACTCTGTCAAACCTTGGAATTTGAACCCGAAACTTTGCGTGCATGCATGCCAAGTGCCATGGGCTGCCGTGTTAACATGTCACCTTGCCACCACACCTGTGGGTATCACTCACATTTTTTTTCTCTCTCCTCTTTCTCTCTCTAATTTCTCTCTCTACAGTCTCTCTCTTCATTTTTCATGCTTCAGAAGATCTTCATTTAATGATTCAAGATGTCGCAACACTGCCTTATCATCAGAAACTCGAACACATCATCAGAGAAGTTGTGTCACATCACCAGTGGGGTCCACAGACACTCTCTCTCATCAAACTTGATATAGAATGTCATTTAACTCACTATAAGTCATCTGAAACACATGTAGAACACTGTAGAACACACATGCGAGATTACTCCGTCTTTTCCATTACACTGACACTCTCTCTCCTCATTTCCCTGACTGTTACATCAGTCAAGTTGCCAACAATGACAACATAAAGTCCAACACTTTCTAATGTACAATGTCAAATATGCAAGAAGTTAGGGCATTCTGCCTTACCCTGTTGTTGGACCTGTTGGTGTCGGTTCAACAACAGTTTCCAAGATGAGGAGGTCCCTCAATCTTTAACTGCTCAGCGTCACTTTGAATCTCAGGACCAAGTCTTGTTCCCTGACACTGGAGCAACAACACATGTTACTGAAGGAGGAGGTAATCTTAAATGTGTTCAACCATATTCAGGTTTGGATAGACTAATGGTTGGGAATAGTGATTTTATTTCTATTTCTCATATTGGTACTGGTGTTATCTCTACTTCTTACTATTCCTATTCCTCTGAAAGATGTGTTGGTAGTACCTGATGTACAGAAGAGGCTTCTATCAGCGTCTAAATTAACAACCGATTACCCGTGTTTTTTTGAGTTTAACAATCATGATTTTCTTATCAAGGATTCGTTGAGCAAGAGAACTTTGACTTCGGGGATTAAACGGGTGGGTTATTTGAGTTACACACTGGTGTTGATTGGACATAAAGCTA